>JAULBY010102417.1:0-27835 GCA_032358315.1 Ophiocytium majus
GTTCCTGACACGATCCGTCAGTGGAACGCAGGGGAAATTGGGCTACTTTTCGCTCACCCTGCATCGGCAGGCCACGGACTGAACCTCGCCGACGGCGGCAACATACTGGCCTTCTTCTCCGTGGATTGGAACCTTGAGTACGACATGCAGATCATCGAGCGCATCGGCCCGATGCGGCAGAAACAGGCTGGACATGACCGCCCCGTTTTTATACATCGCATATTGGCACGGAACACAGTAGATGAGATGGTTCTTGAGCGGTTGATGACGAAAAAGTCGGCCCAACAAGTCTTACTCGAAGCCATGAAACGGAAGAACAATGTTGACGGAAACTAGGCTCAAAGAGGCGCTTCGCTATGGCGAAGACACGGGGCGGTTTTATTGGCTTAATCCCAAATCAAAGGCGCTGAAGTCAGGACAAATAGCGGGTCGGGTCACGGATAGCGGCTATCGGCAGATCATGGTAGATGGCATTCGTTACCAAGGTCATCGGCTGGTTTGGCTGTGGCACTATGGTTGTTTTCCCGAAAATGAGATCGACCACATTAACGGTTTGCGGGACGATAACCGAATAGAGAATTTGCGGGCAGCCACCAAGGCTGAGAACCAACAAAACATTGGTTCTGCGCGCCGTCACAGCAAGACGGGTCTGCTTGGTGCCAGTTATCACGCAGGCAACAGGTGGCGCGCTCAAATCCGTGTTAATGGTAAGAAGTACTATCTGGGCCTGTTTTCGTCACCGGAGGCCGCGCATGGAGCCTACCTAAAAGCGAAAGCAGAAATGCACCAGTTTCAGCCAACAATTCGGGAGGGACAGAAATGAGCGACATCTGCAAACACGGCGTACTTCTTGATGCCTGCGTGCCCTGCACCGTGCGTGGGTGGTCAGATGATGACGGGGGGCAAGCCAAACCCCTGACAACGACCAAGCGCCTGACCGGCGGGTCGTCGGACTATTACAAGGTCGAAATCGACCGCCCGACATCTGGCGGCATTCCGTACACGGCGGAGTGCAACGACATCATCGAGGCGCTCAACATGGAATATGACGTCGCCAACGCCTTCAAGGCGGCGTGGCGCGTGGCTGCGCTGCGTCAGGGGCGCGGTAAGCCGGGACAGGGCGACGCGGTGTACGACGGCGAGAAGATCGTCTTCTTCGGCAACCGCATCATTGAGAGGGCGAAGAAATGAAACTGCTGGCCATGATGGACCCAGAAGAGTGCCCAAACACCGATATGTACGGCGAGTTGCTGTGGTTCGAGACCGTCTGCCGCATCAAAGGCGTCAGGCACACCACGGAAGAAGAGGTACGCGCGTTCCTACGGGACACCCAAGGTCGGCCTGATTTGGCCGACGCGTTCTCTACTTCTTACCTTTTAGCAGATCATCAAGGAACCTGAGAACCTTGTAGTCGAGGACGCCGCCCTGCGGCTTCATCTGCATGGCGCGCAGAGGTGACTTGGTCCCCGGCTGGACACCCACAGGGAAGTCGAAGGGCGTCTCGTAGCCAAGGGCCGCCATGACGTCTGGAGACAGCCCCAGAGCGCCAATTTCCTCTTCTAATACGCCTTCCCCGCGACCGGGGACGGAGAAGTTGTAGGACGCGTGTGACGAGGGCGACGCGCCGTATTTCGGGTCGATGATGCCGACGTTACGGAGTGTCGTCAGAGGCGTGTTCATCTGGTCAAGGTCGGTTGCGGCGTATACGGCCTCGCCCATCCCGAGACCGCCGCGTGTGCGATATTTATCCATCAGCGTGTTCAAAGCGCCGCGCGCCTTGCCGGTGACCGTCATGAACATCTCGGCGCTGTCGGGGTCTTCAAACCCGCGCCAGTCCGGCAAGATGCTCTTGATGTCGGCAGCAAGCGCGTTGCGGTCTGCACCACCCAATGCCGCGTCGGCGTAGCTGTATTGGATGCCGCGCGGCATATGCGAAAACTTAACCGCGTTCGGCCCCATCGTCCACGGCATGAACAGGACGTCTTTGCCTGTCATTTGCTGCAAGCGATTTGCAAGGTCTACGTGCGTTTCTGCTGGAGTGCGCTCCGACGCCCAGACCGAGCCGGGATTGTCGAACATGTAGCCTTGGCCACCACGACGGCTGAACGGAACGCGGAACCTTACGCCATTGACCGAGAGCAGGTCATCGCCCGCCGCTGCAAGGTCCGACATGGACGTGATGTAAGGGTGGCCCTCATAGTCAAAGATGCTAACCTTTGGCGCGGGATCGGTGACGCGCGGAGATATTTCCAACTCGAGGTTGGCGATCTTGCCGAGTTCGCCTTTGCGGCTTTCGATGCGCGGGTCTGTTGCCACGTCTGCGGGGCGGACAGAATAGGTTGAGGGGCGCGGCTGAACGCTGTTGGGCACGTCTGACCCAGCCAAGCGCGCAGCAGCCTGACGCCATTCGGAGATCGGCGCATCGGGCGGGATCATGCCATCGAGCCTGCGGGCTATGTCGGGGCCGAACTCAAGCGAAACCTCGTGCAGCGGGTTGGCTGGGCCTTTTGCCGCAGCACGTACCGCCCCGCGCAATGCGCCTTTTTCGGCGTTGCGAACAGCCGTTCCGGCAACACGTCCGACAATCGGGATGGCCGACAGGACAGACACACCCGCCATCGCCTCAAGCTTCTCAGCTTCGGCGTTGCGGCCCTGCTCCCGCAGCTTGCGCGCCATAGCGCGGACGTCGCCGAAGTCCCGAATAGCGGCAAGCGGGGAGAAGATTGCGTCGGCGGCGAACTGGCCGGGGTCTTCCTTGGCCGCCTCGTAGGTGGAACTGAAGACGTCTTTGACATCCTGCGCGACGCCGGACGGTGTGGACGTCTTGATATAGTTGACGACGCGGCGCGGGATCGACGCGACCCCGCTGCCCAACGCGCCGATGTTCTCGCCAGCCCGAGATTGGTTCTGACGACGTGCGGCAGCCTCTACTTCAAAGCGGCGCTTTTTTGCTGCCGCTGCGTTCTTCCTGCGGACTGATGCACTACCGCGACTTCCGGCCATCAGCGTGGCATCCCTTGCTGCTTCTCGATCATGTACTGCTTGAACGCTTCCTGCTGCTCGGGCGGAAGCTTGGCGAAGTCCGACCAGAACTGGCGCATGGCCGCGTCTTCGTCTTCCGCCTGAGCGGGCGGCCCTTCAAAACCGACGCCCTCGCCCATGCCGCCAAGCGGCGCAGGCTCTTCCAGCGACGGCAGCTTGAACTCAACGTCCTCTGGCAGGCGCTCACGGTCGATCTCGGGCGTCGGCGCGGCAGCCGCACCGGCAACGATAGCCGTCTTGGCCAGCTTGCCTTCACGCGCGACGTTTTGGGCCTGTACGGCAGGCAGCCGCTCGTCAATGGCGCGGAACACGTCAGCCAGTTCGTCGTCGCTGGACGCGGCAAGCATCTTCGACAACTGGCCCCATGTGCGAGACGGCACGTTCGCCGACTTCAGGCGCTGGCCTGTCTTGAGCGCGGCGCGCAAGATACCACCCGGTGTCGGGTTGAGGAACAGTTCGAGCGCGCTGTCCGTGTTCTGCTCGATCATCTGGTCGATGTCGGCCTTGGCAGCGGTGCGGCCAAAGGTGGCGCTGTTGTTGGCGATGCGCGACGTCTGGCCGAACAGAGCGGCCTCGCGGCGGAGCGCAGCCTCAAACAGCTTGAACTCGTCTGGGTCCATGACCGTCTGCAACTTTTTGCGGAGGCCGTCGTCGTTGATGACCTTCTTGGCGACGTTGCGGTCGGTGCTGCCACGCTCGATCATGGACATGACGTCCTGTACGAGGCCGGTCTTTGCCGCCTGCTGCTCACCGGGCGAATAGTCGTTGAACGTCTTGCGGAACGGCTGCCACTCCATCTTGCTGGCGTTGCGGCCCATTTTAAGGGCTTCCTGAATTTCGATGTCGCCCTTGTACTGCATACGGGCGGCCTTGTACTCGTCCGGCCCGATGTCATCGAGACGTTTCACGAAGGCGTTCCGCATGTTCTTCAGGGCCGTGGCTTCGCCGCCCTGACCGGATGCGTAGAGAGACGAGATGCGGCGGTCCAGCGCCTGCTTGACGAAGTCGAGCGTCCGCACGTCGGGGGCTTTGCCGATAGTCACGTTGCCTGCGGGGTCGGTGACGTAGATGTCGCGCAACTTGAACACAGACGGGTCTGTGCCCTCCAGCGCAGCCGCAGCGGCATTGCGCTCACTGTTCTTGACGGCGTCGTCAAACGCGCCCTTGATGTCAGGCAATTTCAGGAAATCCATGATGCGCCCGTCGGTGATGTCCACGTCGGGGATTGCGTCATAGGCCCGCTGCGCGTTGGCGCGAAGGCTGTTGGCGATGGCCTCTTCCGTCTCGAAGTAATCCGGCGTCGGAATTTTCTCTGTGATCTGCTTCTGCGTGCGCGCCTTTGCGCCCGCCTGCTGGCGGAAGAGACGCTCGACGAGGCTGGCGCGGCCAGTGCCCTCACTGGGCGTAACCGCCGCGACGTCCATCAAACCGCCAAGGCCCTGATCGGCCTGCCCGAGGACGGTGTTGACGCCGTACTCGCGGTCGAGGCGCAGGGCTTCGGCGATCTCCTCCGGCGTCTTACCGGCGCGCTCCATGTTCTTGATGAGGATGTCTGTAGCCGTGTTGACGGCTTCCTCTTCGGGCACGAGGTTACGACCGGCCCTGTAGACGTCGCGGCCCCAGCGTGCGGCATCGAGGCCCTTGCTGAGACCGACGCCCATGCCCGCGCCGAGCAGCGCGCCTGTGCCTGCGTTGGTGAAGCGGCTCTCCATATCTTCGCCCGAGCCGAAGCCCGCAAGGGCACCGGCCCCTGCACCCTTCGTCGCTACTTTCGCAATCGGGTTGGTGATCTTGCCGATGCCGGTGACAGCCTCAAGGCCCTTACCGACCGCGCCCACGCCGGGGATAAACATCGAGCCGATGCCGCCAGCCACATTAAGGCCGAGGGCGGTGCCGGGGTACGCCTTCTCGAACATGGCGCGGCTCTGACGGATTTCGTCGAGCACCTTCTGGTACGGTTCGCCAGTCGCGGCTGCGCGGACGGCGGCCTCGCCCTCGTCGCCGAACTCAAACGCGGCACCGCCCAGCAGTTCACGAGCGCCACCCGCAAGGGTCTCGCCCAGCGACAGGTCAGGCTCAGGCTCCACAAATACCGGAGGCGCGTTCACATCGACGTTGCCGCCAGTGGCCTCATAGTCGCCGAGCAGCGCCTGAAGGTCTTCGTCGCTGATTGTGCTGGCATCGCGAAGTTCTGCGTCCTGTCCCTTCAGGAGGTACGCAATGTCCTCATCCGTCAGACGGTGGAGCGGATTAGTAAGGCTATCGGCCATTTACTTCTTCCCAGCTTTGCGGCGTTCCTGTTCGGCCTTGAGTTGGGCGTAAGAGAACTGCGTGCTACCCATGCGCGCGGTCTTGCGGCCTACGTTCAGACCCGTCGAGATCAAGTTTGCGTAGTCCTGCGCGGCGCGCTTGAACTCGTTTTCCGACGTGGCGGTAGACATCCTGTTGACGGCCTCTGTCGCCTTAGCCCCTTCAGTTTCCGTAATCGCACCAGTACCCTTCAGGGCTTCGATTGCCTGCAAAAACGCCCCAGACTTTACCTGTTTGAGCGCACTAGCAAAGTCGCCCGCAGAAGTTGCGGGCACATTAAAGAGGCCAAAGCCTCCGCGAAACGGGTTAGGTGCCCCAACGGCAGCCTCAAAACCCGGATGCTTCATCAGAGTACCAAGCTGCTGCAACGCGGATTT
Organism: Ophiocytium majus; assembly: GCA_032358315.1. Taxonomy (NCBI): domain Eukaryota; class Xanthophyceae; order Mischococcales; family Ophiocytiaceae; genus Ophiocytium; species Ophiocytium majus. The sequence goes on from JAULBY010102417.1 coordinate 5,730, forward strand.
GGCTGTCGCTTCCGCTTTTGGTAGATTACCTTCAGCCTTACCGGATATTTCACCGATAATGTTCGCGCGCTTCAGCATAGTGGCTTCGCGGGCCTGCTGCGCCACAGGCTTCGGCCCCTGTGGGATCGGCGTCGCCCGCGTGCGGTCGTAGTTGAGGATCAAGTTGCGAAGCTGCTGCTCACGCGTCTTGTTCTCGAGTTCTTTGTTCCTTTGCTCGGTCGGCGACCCCTCTTGCACGACGATAGGTGCGCCACGAGGTGAGCCGCCGCTAGGGCCTACGAACGGGTTGCGTTTGTCGCTCATTACTTCTGCCCTCCAAGATACGTGTCGGCAAGGCCGGGGATGCCATACGTTTTATCGAAAAGACGCTTCAGTTCGTCCATCGGCAGCCCCGTCGGGTTGAGGAACAGGTTCCGCAGGTCCGCTGGGTTAACCTCCGGCTGCCCCGACTGTCCGGGGAAGATCGGCGTCAGCGTGACCTTGCCGGTAGGGTCTGTAGTTTGGACGTAGCGCGGCTTGTTCTTGTTGGCCTCAAGCTGCGCCAGCTTGACTTCCGTCGTCAGTTCCTGCCCGAGGAGTTCTTTCCGACCAACAAGCTGCTGCGCCCGCAGCTTCTGAAGTGCTTCGGCGCGGCTGATCTCGCCTTCGCGGCGCTGCTGCGCCTGCTGCTGCAAGACCGGCATAAGGTTCGCCAAGCTGGCACCAAAGCCACGGGTCTCGGTGGGCTGCAACAGTGCGGAAGACATCTGGAGAAGCTTCTCACTCAGTGTCGGACCCATGCGACGCGCAAGAAGTTCTTTCTCCATGCGGTCGTAGAACTGCGCCTGATCGGTTGCGAGTTTTTGATACTCGGCCAGTTTGCCCCGCACAGACACCGGATTAGACGAGGGCAGAGCGCCAAAAGACGTGGTGTCTTCGGCATCTTCAGCCGCAGGTGCCGCGCTGGAGAGCGCGCCATCTTCGTCAACTTCGTACAGCGGCGGCAATTCTTCGTCCACGTTACTCTCCGGCGGCAGGGGCTGACCCTGCCTCATTAGCATTTTCCGAACTATAGCGAAATCGGGATTATTTAAAATGTCGTCTTCCGTCGCCCGAGCGCCGAGAGGGGTGAGGCGGCCCATTAGCCGATACCCAGCTTCTTCAGGATGGTGCCGAAATCATCGTCTGCGAGGATGCCCGCGACGCCGACCAGACCCGCTGCGATAGTTGCGGCGGTGCCCGGAGGAGCCTTCGTGGCCACGCCAGACGGCGAGATGCCGCTCTCACGCGTCGCAGACGGCAGGTTGCCGCGCAGGCTGTTGAGAATGTCCGTGAACGACTTGAGGCGCTCTGTCGGCTCGTTGTACTGGCGCATCCACTCGTCGTAGGCCGCCTTGTAGTTCTCGTTGGTAATGCCGCGTTCTTTCTCGCCCAAATTGTACATGGCGTTCACGCCAGTCAGGCCGAGGTTCTGCGCCGCTTCAGCAAGTGCGCCGAGTTGGTTGGCCGAGGCCAGCTTACGCGACGCGTCTGAGCCGTAGATGTCAGCGGTCGTCGTGCCGAGTTTAAGCTGGCGATCCAGATCGGCAGCCGACAGACCCGTCGCGGTGTTGTAGCCGGTGCGAAGTTCTTCGGCCTGCTTGCCGAGGATGTCTGCGTTCGTGTCGCGGATGGCACGAGCCGTGTCCGTCAACATGCCGGACGGCGTGCCCATGCCGCCGCGACCGCCGTAGTTCAACTGGCCTGCGCCGATGTAGCGACCCTCGACGGCTGGCATCAGCACGTCCGTCAGGTTGCGCTGGCCGAGTTCGCCGATGCGGTCGATCACGGCGCTGATGTACGGGTTCATGTACTGGTCGATGCCCGACACCGTAGAGGCACCGGCATTGGTCAGGTACGGCTGCGCCACGCTCAGTGCGCCGGGGTCGTTCATGACGCCCGTCGTCGCGCCCGTCGCCGCAGTGAGGCCGGGGACGTAGGCATTGGCGGCGTCGCCGACATTGCCGAAGGCCGCAAGCTGGTTGGCCGTCGCACCCGCGACAGTCGGCATTGGAGGCGCAACGTAGGGGCGGTTGAGCAGGTCGGTGTTCATGCCGAGGCCCGTCATCCCTGACGTGGTAATCGCGTCGGGGAGGATGGTCTCCTTCGTCATGTCCGTGACGGCGGAACCCAACGGGATAGCCGCGCCCTCATTCAGGAAAGTTGTGGTGTTAGCCATTACGCGCGTCCTCCAGACAAATATGCTTCAGGCGACTTGGCATTGGCGCTGAAGCGCCCCTGTGCCAGTTTCTTGCCCTTGTGTTTACGAACTTTGACCCGCAGGTCGTCGAGTTTCTTTGCGCCTGCCTTGCTCGAGCCGTCACCCAGAAGGGCGACCGTCTCGGCGTCCATGACGTACTCGCCGTCAGACAGGACGGCAGGGATGTCGTCGCTGCGGCCCGTGCCGGGGCCGTTGACCGCGAACTGCGTCCGTGGCTTCGACCCGCCACGCTTTGCGGCGAAGCTGCCGCCGTGCGCCATGCCCTTGGGCTGCTCATCCACGTTCTGGAAGAAACTTGTTGCAGGACGGCTGCCCCACGTCGCCCAGTCCGTGCCCGTCATGTTACGAGCGCCGTACTTTGCGCGGTTCTGCTCAGGCGTGAGCACCGACAACTGCTGGTTGAAGACGGGGCTGGTCAGACGGCCAAGGCCAGCGGGGACAGTGCCGCCACCACCGCCAGTGCCGCCACTGCCGCCGAACAGACCGCCGAGTGTGCTAATACCGAGGGCCGCGAGACGGAGTTTCTGCTCGGTCGTAAGGCCGTCTTTATCCTTCGTAATGTCGGGGTTGTTATCGACGGTCGCGAGTGTGCTGCCTACGTCAAGGTTTACGGCCAGCGGTTTGTCCTCGTTCAATGCTGGTACGTCTTTTGCACCCGTAACGTAGATGTTTTCGCCGGAAGGCGTGAAGGTTGTGACCGCGAGGCGGGGGTACTGGTCCTCCATCTCAGCGGCGTTCCTGATCGCCTCGACGTCGATGTTAGCATCCGGGGGTGTGTACGACCCAGTGTTTACAGCGAAGGAGGGCGACGACGTCTGATCTTGAGCGGTCTCGCGCGCCGTAACGGTGTAATCCGACGGCGTCGGCCCGTCGCCCGAATATCGAGCAGACGGGATCAAGTTGCTGCCACCATAGAAAGTCGGACCCGACAGCCTTGTGGCGTTAACGTTGATGTTGCTGCCAGAAGGGCTTGCCGCAAAAGATGACGAGGAAGTTGGCGCAGCCGATGGCGCGGAAGACGGAAGCGGTTTCGGGTAATAGCCAGCGTCGATCAACGCCGCGTCCGCGAGATCAAACCCAGCATTTGTCATGTCGGCAATCGTGTTGTTGACGTTCTGCGAGAGGCTGCGCTGAAACTCAATTTCCTCGGGGCTAGGACCAAACAGCTTGCCGCCGAGGTACTGCATACCGCCCGCCGTGACACCGCCGATCAAGGAATTTTTAAAGTTCTGACCTGTCGCAAGGCCGCCGGTAGTTGCGCCGAGGCCGGTGCCAACGGCAGTCGCAACGTCTGAGGCTAAACCAAGTTTGCTGAGCGGGCCAGTCGCGCCGCCAAGAAGCTGGCCACCGGCAGACGTCAGTCCGCCCATGACAGCGCCCTTGAGAATGTTGTCTCCCTTCAGCCCCGCGCTTGCGGCTCCGACACCCGCACCCAATCCAATGGTACCCAGCGTGCCCAAACCAGCCAGCGGCGCGCTTGCGCCCATCGTGAGGGGGATCATGGCGATAGGGAGCGCGGTGCCGAGGACGTTGCCGATCTCGCCCAGTGTGCTCCGGTTAGGGGTCTCATGTGCGACCGTTGCGTAGCCAGTCATACCCGGCGAGGACGCCTGAATGTCCCAGTTGGCTTGCCGCCCGCTTGCGTCGGTCAGCCCCTGCGCCAGATCGCGCGCCTTCTGCGCCGCCTCGTAGCCGACACCCTCGTACACAACTTTGCCTGTCGCGTTGTCTACGAGGCGGACGTAAGTCTGCGGACTTACAGCAAACGAGTTAGTTCCGCTGGAAATCTGAGACGTTGCGTTGCCCTTGTTCGACAGCGGTGCGGTGAACGTCTGCAACGGCCCGTACTTGCTGCTGATCAGATCAGACGTAGCCAGATCGCCAAAGGTCGTCCCCTGCGTAGCGGCGCTAAATTTAGTGTTGCCGTAGCCAGAACCAGAAAGGTCTTCGCCGTCTTCATATGTGTACGGGTCAACCATCAGTTCTGTTCCTCAAGCATTGGATAAACCCGCATAGCCCACTCGCGCCAGTCCGTGAATTGGAAGGGGTCCGGCAGGGTGCGCTGCGTAAAGGGGGACGCGCGTACAAACCCTGTGGCCCATGTTTGCCAGTCAGCTTCGTTGTTCAGTTTCCCGAACGCCCAAGCATCATTGGTGGTCAATATAACAGCATCCGCCCACTTGAGCAATGTCATACCTATGGGGTTGACTGACATTACCCTATGACCGTGGCGTCACCCGGCTGCGTGTGCGCAAGGATCAAGCCCATCTGGTAATTGCCGCCGACCGTGTTGCTCTCAAAGCGGAAGCGCAACTCGCGCCGCTGCTCCTTAAAATAGATCACCTGCTCCTGCGGCGTCTGCGGATTTTCGTAGATCGTCTTGATCTCGCCGTTCACTTCCGGCGCGCGGGCGTTGGCGCGGCCCATAGCCTGCACGGTCATGTCGCCAGACTGTACGAAGTCAGGCTCGAGCATCAGCACCTGAATGGCTTTGTTCAACTGCGACTGGACTGGCAGCGACAGGTCAGCCGTCTCGAAGTACGACTGGATCGGGTTGATCAGCGTGCCGTCGATCTCGTCCGTGCCCACCTCGTGGACCCAGAACTTGTACGGCTGCACGAACGTCAGCGTGAATGTGGCGCTGCTGCCCGCGCCGCCTGTGACCGACACGGGGTTCGTCGGCACCGAAGTGTAATTGCCTGCGTTGGTGATCTGAATGCCGGTGATGCCACCGCTGCCGTTGATCGTGGTCACCGTCAGTTCGACGTCGATGCTGCCGATACCGCCGACGACGGTCAGCGTGTTGCCCACCGCGTAGCCTGTGCCCGCTGCCGTGATCGACACATCCGTCGCTTCATAGTTCTGCTGTTCCACGCCGGACAGGAGCGGCTTGCGGAAAACCGCAGGGAAGATGCCCGCGCCGCGACCGCCGTTAGGCAGTTCGGTGTCGTACCAAGTGTTCTCGCGCACGTTGTAGATGATGGCGTGGTTCGGCTCCGTGCTGTCGCCGAACGGGAAGCACCACCAGATTTCACCGAAGCGCGGCACCTTTAGAGCGAACACCTTCTGCCGGTACTGGTAGTTGAGATTGTCGAAGAAGAAGTTCTGGTTGACGTCGTTCGGAACCTCGCGCACGACGCCGTTGAACGACAGGAAGCGGTCGGTGCCGAGCCAGTAGAAGATGCCGTCATACTCGATGACGGACTGCGACGACATGATAGACGACTGCGTGCTGATCGTGTCAAACTGGAAGACCGCCGTACCGCCGACGTAGGTCATGCGGACGAGGGCGTCAGCCGACCAGAGCAGACCGGACGGGCTGTTGCCCGGACCACCGCGCAGCGGCATTCCGCGCACGATCTTCTGCCCCGTGACGAAGGCGTTGCCTGCGCCGGAGCCGGTAAAGTCGTCAGGGCTGTTCGGCACGGACCACGCGACGTAGCCGTCATTGCCGAAGGCGACCGTGTACGGAGGCAGCGTGACGACACCGCCAGTGACACTGAAGTTCGCGGGTACGAGGGTGACTTGCGTCAGGGCCGACGTGCCGAGGAGGTCACCGACAAAGAGCGCGCCGCCGCTGGCGTTGCAGATGCAGTTCAAGTTCGGCGCGACCTGCGCCACAATCTGGTTGCCGTTCGTCGTGTCGTAGCCGACGTCGAACTGCCACAGATTGGCGTCGCTGGCGGTGAAGCCAGATGACGGGGTGCGGTCGGTGATGACGCTCGTGTTGTACGTGCCGTCGATGAAGAAACGCTCGACGAGGTTGGCGGAGCCTGCGTGGACGTAGGTCAGCAAGTCCTGCGTGTACTCGTTCAGCGTGCGGGGCAGGCCCTGCAAGAACTTGTTGATCGAGCGGTAGCCGCCCATCTTACGCGGCAGCCCACGCTGGAAACGGACCCACTGGCCGTCAACGTACTGGTCACCTTCAAACTTGGTGCCGTCCCGCTTGATGCCGGGGAGCGACCTGATCTGTACGACGGTGTCGGCCATCTATATTCCTTACGTGTATGCGAACGAGATTTGGCCGCGTGCGCCAGTGCCGGAAGTTACACTACCAGCAGAGACGCCGCTACCGCCGCCACCGCCGCCCGGAGGGGAGCCAGCGATTGTACTCAGATAGCTGCCACCTGCGCCGCCACCTGCGCCATTGCCGCCTACGCCATCGTTTGCGGGAATTTCGCCCGCGCTACCCGCAGTATTAGTATCACCGCCAGTAGCCGTGCCGCCTGCGCCTCCCGTCGTGATACCGCCCCCAACGCCGCCAGAAGCCGTAATACTGACCGAGCCGCCGGAAACAGTGCCGGATACCGTAGAGGTTTTGCCTGTGCCGCCAACGCCGTTTGTTGAGCGGCCCACCGTCGTGCCGCCGACCGTGTAGGTCATGGTGTTGCCACCGACGACGGCAATCGTCTTGATGGACCGTGAGCCACCCCCACCGCCGCCGCCGACATCTGAACTGTCATAGCCCCCAGCACCGCCACCTGCGTCTACAGTGATGACGACCTGAGTGGCACCCGTAGGCACGGTTTCGGTCGCGCCAGTCCCCGAGGTGTAGGTATTCGTGACCGGCGTGAAGCCGGAACTTGCCACCGCGCCCAGCAACGCCATCTGGATGCCGCTCATTAACTGACCCCCGCGCCCGAAATGATCGCTTCAGTCGCACTGTTGAACCAGACGGTCGCCATGCCGCGTGCGGCCAGCGTGCGGTTGCCGGTGTTGGTCGTGCCAGCCTGACGGAGCGTCGTGACGCCTGCCGTGATCGTGATCGACGACGCGCTGTCGTTGTAGATCGACACGGCGTCGCCAGCGGCGAAGGTGCTGTTCGGGATCGTGATGCCAGCCGATGCCGCAATCACTTTGCCGACATCCGCCGTTGTCGCCGTAGTGGTCGTGGTTGAGCGGGGGATGTTGCGGTAGCCGATGGTGACACCGTCAATGGTCGCGCCCGTCGCGACGGACGTGACGGAGCCACTCAGCGTGATGTTGCCCGATGTCGTGACGGTGCCCGAGAGGGTCAGACCGTTGGCCGAGCCTGTGCCGCTGACTGACGTCACCGAGCCTGAGCCAGTGCCCACGCCGATGGCGGTGCGGAACGTCGCCGCGTCGAGAGCCGACACGGTGTTGTCCGCGTTGAAGCGCGGGAACGTCACTGCCGATGGGTTCGACAGGGTGAAGACGTTCGCGCCGATTGTCGTGCCGCCGAGGTTAGTACGCGCACCGGCAGCCGATGTAGAGCCGGTGCCGCCTTGACCCACGCTCAGAGCCGTCGTCAGACCTGTCAGCGACGTGATGTCACCATTTGCGCCCGAGGCAGCCGCAGCGATGCCTGAGCGGGCTGTGGCAGCCGTCGTGCCGCCTGTGCCGCCCTGCGAGACGCTCAGAGCCGTCGTGAGGCCGCTCAGTGACGTGATGTCGCTGTTGACGCCCGAAGCTGCTGCGGCGAGGTTGAGACGCGCGCCAGACGCCGTAGCGGCACCCGTGCCACCGTTAGCGACGGCAAGCGTGCCGCCGAGGGTCAGTGTGCCCGCGCCCGTGATCGGGCCGCCCGACAGGGTCATCCCAGTCGTGCCGCCAGAGCCGGAGACCGAGGTCACGCTGCCGCCACCTGATGTAGACGCGATGGTGATCGCGCCCGCACCGTTGGTGATCGTGATGCCCGAGCCAGCCGTCAGTGTGGCCTTGGCCAACGTGTTGCCGGTGCTGTTGCCGATCAGAAGCTGGCCGTCCGTGTAGGACGTCTGGCCGGTGCCGCCATTGGCGACAGCGAGAGTGCCAGCAAGCGTGATCGTGCCCGACGTCGTGATGGGACCGCCCGAGGTTGTCAGGCCGGTCGTGCCGCCGCTGACTGCGACGCTCGTCACCGAGCCTGAGCCGGTGCCGACACCCACGCCGTTGATGAACAGGCCGGTCGTGTTGAGTGTGCCTACGCCCTGCGCGCCGCCAGTCGGAGCACCGATCTGGATGCCTGCGCTGTTCGTCAGCGCCGTGATGTCGCTGTTGCTGCCCGATGCAGCCGCGCTGAGGTTGGTGCGCGCTGCGCCAGCCGTCGTGGCTCCTGTGCCGCCCTGCGCCACTGTCAGGGCCGTTGTCAGGCCCGTGATCGAGGTGATGTCGCTATTCGCGCCTGAAGCCGCAGCGGCGATAGCCGTGCGCGCCGCAGCCGTCGTGGCAGCCGTGAAGACGGACGTACCGATGCCGGTGCCGCCGAGGTTGGTCAAAGCCGCCCCCGCCGTCGTGGCTCCGGTGCCGCCCTGCGCGATGCCGAGGGTGCCAACGAACGAGGCCGCCGTCGTGGCGGCGATAATGCGGGTGCCGTCCGAGTAATAGATGCCCGTCGTGCCCTGTCCGATAGTGACTGGCGAGGCGCTGCCCGCCACGCGGACAGAGAGCGAGAAGCCGCCCAACGTGGCGTTGTTGATCCAATACTGTTGGACGGTGGCAGGCACGACGATGTCGGCATTGCTGCCAAGCGTGCCTGTAAACTTATACGAAATGCGGTTAAGTTCGGTGCCACTCAGTGTGTACGTGCCGCCAGTGACCGCAATCGTCGTGTAGTCGAAGGCGAACACGGCCTGCTGGCCGAGGCCGATTGAGTACCACTGCGTGCCGTTTGTGACGACGCTGGCGCTGTCACCGGGCTGCAAGGTCAGCGTGCTTGCGCCGTTGATCTGCTCCGCGCCAGACGGGTCAATCGTCAGGTCGCCCGTGCCGCTGTTGCGCAGGTTGAGGAACCAGCCGTTGGTCGCCGAGACGGCAGTCGGAAGCGTAACGGTCCCGAGTGCGCCGGTCCAGACAAACGTCTTGGCGCGGTCGGCAGTCGTCGCCGTGACTGGCGAGGTGGAGTACGTAACGACTTCGGCGTCCTGCGCGAGGACAGAGCCGAGGGCGACGATGCCCGGACCCGCCAGCGCGGAAGCCTGAGCCTGCGCCGTAGCCGCGCCGTAGCGGAAGACGCGCCACGTTCCGGCGACCGTCGTGTTGTCGGTCAGATAAATCTGCCACTGCTCACCGGCACCCATGCTGAGAATGGCGTTACCGGCAGCCGTATCGACCGTGACGATGCTCGGCCCGAGGTTGTTGAAGAGGATCGTCTGACCGACGCCGACCTGCGTCGCGTCCGGCATGATGATCGTGTAGACGCCGGTCGGCGTCACGTCGATGATGCGGGCGACAATGTTGCTGCCGGTCGTCGCCTCAAGCGGCCACTGAAGGATCGTGTCGCCAGTGAGCGCCAGCGGAAGGTACGACACGTCCGACGGGTAGATGGTGGTGCCACCGAAGACCTGCGTGAAGGAACTGCCGGTCATTATTTATGCCTCCTTGCGTACCGCAGAGCGGTCGAGAATTTTGCCGAGGTCTTCGCCGTTGAGCATGGCCGCAGCGCGGTCGTACATGTTCTCCCAGACGGAGATGCGTTCGTCGTTTTTGAGGAACGGCGTGGCCTCAAGCAGCGTGGCGTAGAGCAGAAGCTGCGGGGCGTATTCCGTGATCCAGTTGGTCTGCACGCTGTCGTCCAGAAGGGGCGGCAGTTCGTAATACAGGATTTCAAACGGGTAATCTTGGTCGGGCGTCGGCGCGATGAGCCAGTGGCTGTAGTCGTAGTCGCTGTAGAACAGCGGCTGGGCCGTCAGCGTGGCGTTCGGCCAGTACGACCGCAGATACTCATAGACGCGGGTGAAGAGCGGTGTGCGCTGATCGTTCCCCGCACCGATGCCGATGGACATCGACACCGTGTCACGCCAGCGGTCGGGCTTTGCGTACACCGACTGTCCGGTGAGCAGCGTGCCGCTGACGACGTTGATGAAGCCTTCGACCTTGAGTTCGCGGGCGATGCGGCGCTCGGCAAGGTTGATCAGGCGCGGAATTTGCTCGTAGACGACGGCATCCGAGGCGAGGGTGGCCCCGCGCTCAAGATAGCGCCGGACGTCTTCCTTGAGCGTCTCGAATGTCATCGTCGTGGCCATACGTCACCTATATCTGGTTTTTGCGGGTTTGGACAGTGCTATAGATATTCGGCGACGGCAGTCGCGAGGCCAGCAACAGCCACGAGCACGGCGACGGCTTTGCCCTTTTTGCCGACCATCTTCTGCGCGATGGGGGCGGTGCCCGACTTCAGGACGCTGCCGACGACTTCCTTAGCGGCGGCTTTTTTGATTACCTTGAGAATGTTCATATAATCTCCTCACGCCCAAGTGGCGTATTTCTTTGTCTTCATGCGGCGATCATCGAGGCCGTGCGTCCCGCCATTGATGCGCTTTGTCAGCGCGAGAATAGCGGCGTCGTTGACGCCCTGATCGCAGATCGACCAAAGCTTGTTCTTGTCGAAGAACCACAGCGCGCTCTCGAAGCAGAGTTCGCCCGCGACCAGATCGGGGTTCGTCATCACGTCTGGACGACCGATGTAGTCCGAGAACGCTTTGTAGTTGTCATGCCCAGTCAATTGGAGGGCACCCCTGCCGCGCCACAGCCACCCTGAGCCTGATCCTTCAGGTCCGTTGCCCATGCGATTTGCATAGACACGATTGGCAATCTTCTGCGGCTGGCGCTCGTAGGCCCGAGCCAACGCGTCAGTCGGGAAATACTTACCAAAGATGCTGCGAAGCCCCTTGGCTCCGTAGTTGAGGTTCTCGCTGAACGTCTTAAAGCCGCCGCTTTCATGCGCCGTTTGAGCAAAGAAATGCGCAGCGCGATTAGGTGATAGCTTATAAAAAGCCGCACCCTTCTTGAATGTTCCCGGACCAAACGCACCATCCGCCGTCACTCCGATCTTTTTCTGAAGTTCAATCAGGCTCATTTATCGTCCTTCCGGCTATTCCACAATTCAAAGAGCGTCTTGATCTTTTCCTCCGCCACGCCGAGGCGCACGTCCATCTTGGCGAGGATGATCGTCAGGGTGATGAAGGCGAGGACGATGGGCCAAAGCTGGCCGATCATCTCAACGGTGGAGAGGTTGCCTGCCATTTACGCCGCCGGATTGCGCCAGTCAGGGAAGTCGTCCTCGTCAACCACACCGTCGCCATTGGCGTCGTAGCGCAGATCGTTCCGGTACTTTTCCCAAGGGGCCAGATCATCGTCATCGTCGTCTTCGTTGTCGATCACAGAAGCCGTTTCATGAGACACAACGGGGCTTGCCGCTACTGGCTGAGACACAACAGGGTCAGGCTCTGGCTCAGGCGCGACTTCGATCAACTCCAGCGGCTTTTCCTTGCCGCCGACGTTGTTCAGGCTCAGGCCGCCCAGCAGGCCGACGAACGCGCCGACAATGGTGTTGAACGCGGGACCGATGATCGAGAAGATTTCCGTGTTGTCCACGTCGTTGGCAAAGAGGCCAAACATCAACGCACCGATCACGGCCATCATAATCATGGCGAGGGTCACGACGGTGACGCGCAAAATCCACTCGACGGTGTCGAGAGCGCCGGGTTCTTTGCTGGTGAGATTGTCAAAGATGCTCATATCAACTTACCTTCAGTGCGATTGTAGCCAGCAGCGCGATGGTGCCACCTGCGCTGGCGATCATGACCGCCTCGAGGCGCTTGATGCGCAGGATCGTCTCGCGCCAGCGCTCAGCGCAGACGGCCTCGTGAGTGGACAGACGGATGTTGATGTCATCGCTCATTTCAGGTTCCGCAGCTTGTAGATGGTGGAGAGATAGACGCCGGTCACCGTGTCAACGAGGTTGGCGACTGCGCGGTTGCCCTTGCAGATGTCTTCGTGGTGCTCTTCGATCCACGCCGCGTCGCCCTCGAGCAGCGACAGGATGTCGCTCTTCGTGTCCGTCGGCGCGGGGATATTGCCGATCAACTCAAACGCACCCTGATAGGCTTCGACGAGGTCGTCGATGGCCTCGATGACGTCGTCGTAGAAGCTGCCGAGCGCAGAGTGCTTGGCAAAGCTGCCGGTGCCGGTCGCGCGCCAGTGCTGGAAGTGGGCGCAATTGCGTGCGTAGAACACGCGGCTGATGAGTTGTTCGATCATGAGGGTTCCTTATGCAATCGCCAAGAAGATGTACGTACCGCCGACGGCGTTGAGACCTGCGGGTGCCGCTGCCGTTACCTTGAAGCCTGTGGTGTCGGTGTCCACGTAGTTTGTGCCGGTGACTTCCGCAGCCGTGCTGTTGAGTAGCAGATACGGATCGTTGCCGCTGCTGATGCCGCGTGCGCTGTCCCAGACATACCAGTCACCCGTGGTGTCTGTCCGCTTGATAAGCACGAAACGAGCGCCTGTGGTGAACGCGCAGTTGATCGTCTGCAACGCGCCAGTGCCGGAGTACGTACCGACCTTGCTCACGCCGGGGCATGAGGCGAAGAGGTAGGCGACTTGGGTTGTACCGGATGCGTTTACGTCTACGTCAGTTCCTAAAGAAAAGACGGTAGAAGTTGGAGTTGTTGAGTTCCACGTCCCGCTGTACACAACAGACTGGCCATTGGTGCCATTTAGGAGCAAGTACCTGTCGTTTCCGACCGAAGCGGCGTAAACAACCCAGTTTCCTGTAGTGCTGCGCGCCTTCACAATCATCAACTCTGGCACAACACCAAGGTTATGGTTGACCGTGCGAGCAACACCCGTCCCCGTGTAGCAAACCTCATCGAAGAAGCCGGGGGCGCGGCCAAAGGCCCATACGATGTTATTCGCGGTTGTGTTCTGCCCCAAGAAGCCATTTTGGATCGACACGCTTGAGGCAGTAAGTGCAGCGCGGCCTGAGCTTGCGGCCTCTGCGGATGTATCATTTGTTGATATGGTCTGCTGGTTTGCGCCATTATCCGAGCCGCGCAAGCGGTCGAGCACAAAGTTATTGGCCGTTGTGGCTACGCCGGTTTTGTTAATAACCATATCGACGACGAAGCCGGTGTTGGTCACGGTGCTTCCGCTGAACGTAGCCAGCGTTGGGCTGAACACACTCGTCCCCAGCGTTGGGGTCTTCATCGGGCCGCGACGGATGGCGATATATATCCACGTATCACCAGAGGTCCAGCCATCCAACGTAAAACCGGTTGCTGTTGGGCTTGCAGCTTGTGTTTGCGCCTCAGCACCAGAGGTGTTTGGGCTAAGAATTGCGTCATTTTGCCCAAAAACGGTGAAGCCTCTCATATTGTCTATGGTATACCAATCCTGAGCGCCGTTAACCTTTTTTATCAAAATCCACTGCGGCTCCCAGCCAAGGGTAACAGTGCTGTTACCGCTCCCCCCGATAACTGACGACCCGCACTGAATAATCCCAGTAGACGTAGCGTCATGCGCGAAGAGGTAGGCGGTATAGGTTGACCCAGACCTGTTGACATTTACATCTGTACCAAGAGCGAACTCAGTCGCTGTAGGTGTCGTGCTGTTCCAAACGGTTGCTCCAGTCGCTTTTGCGGCAGTGGTGTTAAGAACCATGTACTCCGTGTTAGCGTTGCTGCGATGATACACCATCCAGTCACCTGTGGTGTTGGTGCGCTTAACGAGAATGCAGCCCGGCGCGACGCCGAGGTTGTGCGCAATAGTGCGATTGGCACTATTCCCCGCGTACGTCACAATATCGAAGAACTTCGGCGCTTTGCGGAAGGTCCACGAGGCGTACTTGTCCGTGGTGAAATAGTTGATGCTGGAATATGCGCTATCGGAGCCGAGAGTGAACCCAGAAGACGTAAACGCGACTGTACTGTTTATCCCGTTCGTCCGAGCCGCCGTCCCAGTAAGGGCTGTGCCGTTGATGCCGGAAGACGTCAGGAAGAACCCGCTATTGTCCGTGTCGTAAAAAACCTGACCGTTGCCGCCACCTGCGGTTGACGTCCGGTCCTTGATCCACACCAGCCCGCCCTCGCCAGACAGGTTGATCCCGTTGGTGATCGTCTGAGTGGCACTCGTGCCTGTATAGAGCCACGTCGAAAACACGTTCTCAATAGCTACGTTCCCAGCAAGCGGCCACAACCCCTGCTTCTGCCAGTAGGTCGCGTCGGCCAGCGACCAGACACCGGAAGCCGCGCCGTTCTGGTATGGGCCAGCGGGCGTTACAGGTGTCTGCCTAATGATGCCGCCGGGCCAACGGTTACTCATGCACGATCCTTACGGGTCAATTATAGCAGTAGATGTGTCGCGATCCAAGCGCAGTGTTCCCTCGCAGACCATGCTCCAGTCTTCGCCGGTTTTCTCACCGCGACAAGGTACGTTGATCTCGGTGTGCTTGACCAAATATTCCTTGTCGTCCTCAAACACGCGCCAGACGTGATCGAGGCTTCCGCGACCGTCCATACCACGAGATTTGTTAAAGCGCACTTGGAATTTCGCCATCACACGATCTCCGCTGCGGGCCTTGGACACGCGACTGGCGCGCTCTGCTGCACGGAGATGTTGAAGTGGATGAAACGGAACGGAGCCTTCGACGTGTTGCGTCCGAAGCTGTGCGCCAGCCACGCGGGTGCGAACATCATCATGCCGGGTTCCGGCTTGAAGTTGATCATCGTGCTGGCAAGCGTGGCCTGTGAGGGGTCGGCCTCGGGCAGGCTCATCATGATACGACCGGCGCGGGGATCATGGATGACGGCGGGCGGCGTGCCTTCCGGTGTGTCGAGGAAGTAGAAGCCGACGAGATAGTTCCCGCCCGGATGCGCGTGGTAGTCCATCGACGACGTCTGGTAGTGCTCTTGGCACCACAGTTCGGTGAACGTGGTGCTGAAGGTCTCCATCGCGTAGCCTTGGCTCGACAGGATGTTCCACGCCGTGCTGCCAACGAAGCTGGCGAACTCCTCGATGCGGGGGTCTTCCAACATATTGCCCGACATCAGAACGGGGTGGATTTTGTCCGGCTTCTTCTTGCCGTGAACCTGCCTGATGCTGTCGAGCGCAATGGTTTTGACGGCCTCAAGGAACTGAGGCTGCTTGGTGATATAGATGGGCGTTGAGAAGTAGTGGAACTCGTCTAGCGGTGCCACTGCGGGTTCTTCCGGTGCCATTGGTGCTCCTCAATGACGGTTTACGAAGGGGCTTGAGTACCCGCTTTTTGGTCGGCTGCAAAGGCCGCAAGTTCAGCATCCTTGGCTGCGCGCTCTTCGTCGGTCATCGGGCGCACCGAGTGTACGTCCTTCACGACGCCATCAACCCACTGATAACTGACACCCTCGTACACCTCGTATTTGCCGGGGACCGGAGCACTCACGCGGATGAACTTTGCGAACGTGTTGGGTAAATTTTCCGTGTCAACGCCGGGAAACGCCTGACGGAAGTTGTCCGCAAAGATCGGGTGCTCGTGCGGCTGCCCGTCGCGGATTTGGATATAGAGTTCGAGGTCTGTGTGGTCCATGTTTTTGCTCCTGAATTACGGGCTGGCTGTGCAGGTTGAAGGGAACTGCCGTGTCGTGCCCGGCCAGATGATGCGGACTGCGCCGCCAGCCCCGGCTCCACCAGCCGCGCCGCCGCTAGACCCGCCTCCGCCGCTGCCATAAGCGCCGCCCGCAGCACCAGCAACGCCGCTAGCTTTTGATGTCCCTGCGGTGCCGCCAGAGCCTCCTCCGCCGCCTGTCAGGACCGCCCCTGCGGTGCCGCTAGTGCCTTGGCCAAGAATGCCAACGCCCCCGCCGCCACTGCCACCTGTTGATGCCCCGTTTCCACTTCCCCCGCCGCCACCGCCGCCGCCGCTGCCTGCCGTTCCGCCACCGCCATATAAACCGCCATTGCCACCAGCGCCTGCATATCCGCCAGCGCCACCACCACCACCGCCGCCGTAGTTACAGCATGAACCGCCGCCACTACCGCCGGAGCCACCAGTACCAGCGGCTACGGTGCCGCCGCTGCCCTGCACATAGGTTGACGACCCACCCCCACCGTTAGCCCTTGGGAGGCACTGGAAGCGACTAAGGTTTCCGCCGGTACACGATCCGCCCCCAGCCCCAACAACAACGGTATAGCTGTTTCCGGGGGTTACCGTTATATTGTTAGTGTATGCCAGCGCGCCCCCGCCACCGCCGCCAAGGCCAGAAAGGGGAAAGCAACCGCAAGTGGAGCCACCACCACCCCCGCCGCCAACAGCGACGACAGACACGCTTGTCACGCCTGTGGGTGCAACCCAAGTGAAGGTGCCAGCCGTTGTGTAGCTTTGAGAGCCGCCAGCCACTGGCGTAACGCTGTTTGATGCGGCGCTACACGGCCCAGTGCCGCCCAATCCGGTTGCCTTGACCTTAAACGTATACGCCGTGCAGTTCGTCAGGCCGCTCACCGTGATGGGCGAAGACGAGCCGGTGCCTGTGAGGCAGCCCGGTGTGGACGTGGCTGTGTACCCCGTGATGCCAGCCGGAGTGCCGGTGCAGGCTGGAGCGGTGAAAGCGACACTCGCGCTGGTATTGCCAGCCGTCGCCGTACCAATCGTAGGCGCACCGGGCGGCTGGGGCCACAGCCCCTGACCGCGACCCTGAAACTGCTGGGAGAGGCTCCACACGCCGCTGTAATTGGGCATTTACAGGTCTCCCGTGTTGGTCGAGGGGAAGGAGCGCGTCGAGCCGGGGTAGATAATGCGCACAGCACCGCCGCCGCCATTAGCGCCAGCAGCACCGTCGTCGTTAGCGCCGCCACCCCCGCCGCCATAGGCACCCCCCGCGCCGCCAGCATCTGTGGTTGACGCGGTGCCATTAGCGCCGCCAGACCCGCCAACGCCGCCGCCACCAACATAAGCACCGCCGGTGCCTGTTGCGCCCTTCCCTAAAATGCCAACGCCACCACCACCACCACCACCACGGCTTGTGGTGTCACCAGACGCGCCACCACCGCCGCCGCCAGAACAGGCCGCAGCAGCCGAGCCGTTAGAACCAACGGAGTTACCCGCACCGCCAGCACCAGAGTACCCGCCAGCGCCACCACCGCCTGTGCCATTACTGGCAACTGATACGCCCCCAGCCCCGCCTGCGCCACCAGTGCCGACAAGCACTGTGCCACCTTGGGAGGGAGCGCAGGAGAAAATGCCACCGCCACCGCCGCCAGCCCGCACAAGATATGTCGCACTTCTTTGCAGCGCACTTTGACCGCCAGTAGTACCGTCAGCCCCGTTAGCGCCGCCCGGACCGCCTGTGCCAACAGTTACCGTGAGCGTTTCTCCCGGCGTGGTTGAGATGTTATTAGTGTATGCGAGAGCGCCGCCTGCGCCGCCGCCACGCGATGATGCCCCACTGGTCCCCCCGCCGCCGCCACCGCCGCCAACTGCGACAACTGCGACAGACGTGATGCACGCCGGAACGACAAAGGAGTATGTACCCGCCGTCGTATACGCAGTCTGGCCCGCAGCGCTTGGCGTTACGCTATTAGACGCGGCGCTATACGGGCTGAAACCGTAGCTATTGATCGCGGCAACGGTGAACGTGTACGCCGTGCCGTTGCACAGGCCCGACACCGTAACAGGCGAAGACGAGCCAGAGCCGCCCTTGCCGCAGTTGGCGCGCACGGCGTAGGACGTGATAGCAGAGCCGCCGACGCAAGCGGGGGCCGTAAAGGTCACAGATGCAGAGCCACCCCCCGCCGTCGCCGTGCCAATCGTCGGCGCGTTGGGTGCCCTTAGCGGGTTGAACCCCGCGCCGAGGACGCCGCCCTGATACCGTTTCGACACAGGCTCAGTTCCTTACGACATCAGTTCGTAGCTGACGCTGAAGGTCAGCTTGCTTGCGGTCCCAGAAGTGATTGAGATGCAGGTGTTTTCCTCGAGGTAGATGCCGGTCGTCTTATCGACCACGATCAGTGAGGCGTCAGCGGGCACCGACACGGTCGAGGCAATCGGGTAGGCGGTGCCGCCCGAAGGGGCCGACCCTTGGGCGACAGCGCCGTTCGTATAGATCGACACGGTGCAGTCAACCGCGTTCGTGCCGTCCACGTTGGCGACGATGATCTGGTTGATCTTCAGCACCGTGCCGGAGGACGCCGCGTTCGTCAGCAGGACGACAGCGGTCGTGCCTGACGGCGTAAAGTACGTCGTCTTGCCCGTGATCGTCGTCAGAGATGCAATATTTGGAGCAGCCATATTCTAGTCCTTACAATCCGAATACCAGAGACAGAGCGGTGGCGCGTGCTTGCGATACCCCTGACGAGGTTGATGCCTGTGAAACCCACGTAGTGCCGTTGCTGGTCAATACATTACCATTGGTGCCCGGTGCAACCGTCTGAAGCGCGCTAGTGCCGTTGCCCAGCAGCACGGCGTTGGCCGAGAGCGTCGTCGCGCCCGTGCCGCCATTGCCGACCGGCAGAGTGCCTGTGACGCCAGTGGTCAGGGGCAACCCCGTCGCGTTGGTGAGCGTGCCTGAGGACGGCGTGCCGAGCGCGCCGCCGTTGACGACAAAGGAACCTGCGGTGCCGACATTGACGCCCAGCGCAGTCGCGGCACCGGCACCCAAGCCGCTGACGCCGGTTGAGATCGGCAGGCCGGTTGCGTTGGTGAGCGTGCCCGAGGACGGCGTGCCGAGCGCGCCGCCGTTGACGACGACAGCGCCAGCAGCGCCGACGTTAGTGCCCAGCGCAGCGGCAACGCCCGTCCCGAGGCCGCTGACGCCCGTCGAGATCGGCAGCCCGGTCGCGTTCGTCAGGACACCCGCAGAGGGCGTGCCGAGGTTCGGCGTCGTGAAGACCGGCGAGTTCGTCAACGCGACATTGCCGCTGCCGCTTACCGAGTAGCTGGTGCCCCACGCAGAGCCGGTCGAGTTCGGGATGCCTGCGCCCGGATAGATCATGCTGGCTGGGGCTGCCGTCCACGAAGCCGTTGTGCCGTTGGATGACAGCACATAGCCATTGGCTCCGATTGGCAGCCGCGTGGCGCTGTTCGTGCCGTTGCCGAGGATCAGGTCGCCAGTGGACGTAATCGGCGACAGGGCGTTGAACGCAGCCGATGCGGTCGTCTGGCCGGTGCCACCCGACGCGACGGGCAGCGTGCCAGTCGTCAGGGCCGACGTCGATGTCGCGTAGACAGCGCCGCCAGACGTGAAGCTGGTGAGGCCCGTACCGCCATTTGTGGTGACGACAGGGGTGATCAGGCTGAACTGAGTGCCGCTGGTAAGCTGGAGGCCGTTGCCCGCCGTATAAAGCGTGCTGTCCGAGACCTGCACGAATGTGAGCGCCGTCGTGCCAAACGTGATGGTTCCGACGGTGTTGAGCACATAGGTTTCGC
Source organism: Ophiocytium majus (assembly GCA_032358315.1). Taxonomy (NCBI): domain Eukaryota; class Xanthophyceae; order Mischococcales; family Ophiocytiaceae; genus Ophiocytium; species Ophiocytium majus. Next base: position 25,085 of record JAULBY010102417.1, read on the forward strand.
CAGCGCCCGTGTCGCCGCTTGTGACGAAGAACGCATCGCCCTGACCGAGGCCGGTTGGGCTTTTTGAAGCGTACGTATCGGCGTCCGTTGCGCGGGTAAGCACCCAGTTTGTTGAGCCACTGCCGACCGTCGTGACCGTGTAGATGCCGTTCTCGAAGCCGTTCGTCTGGTTGTAGACCAAGATACGGTCGCCGACCGAAGCAGTCGGGCCGTCGGGCGCGAATGCGGCTTGCGTCCCCGCATTGGTTAGCGTGGCACCGACGCCGACGCCCGCACCACCCGGCTGGTTGTACGTCGCCGTCAGGTTGCCCGTGGTGTTGGGAACTTCGTACTTAACCGGCGTGTGGTAAGTGATGCCGGAAGACACCTGCGTGTCCACGTAGCTCTTGTTCGCGAGGTCGTTGGCGCTTGTCGGCGTCGTGCTGACCGTGCCGCTCGTCAACGCAACCGACGTCAGCGTCGGCGTCATGCTGTAGCTGGGGTTCCCGCCGCTGTTGACCAGAACGCCAGTGCCAGACCCGAGGAACGTGGTCGCGCCTGCGCCCGTCTGGTACGGGATCGCGCCAGCCGTGCCGCCTGCAATGTTCGTCGCGGTTGTCGCAGTCGTCGCGGTTGTCGCCGAACCAACAGTAATGGATGCCGGTGTGCTCCACTGGGGTGCCGAGCCGCTCGACGTCAGGATGCGCGCGGACGCCCCGATTGCCAGCTTCGACATCGCGTCGCCAGACGTATAGTACAGCAGGTCGCCAGCCGTGTAGCTGTTCAGGCCCGTGCCGCCGTTCGCTGTGATCAGCGTGCCCCCAAAGGTAATCGTGCCCGACGTTGTGATCGGGCCGCCGCTCGTCGTTAGGCCAGTCGAACCACCTGAGACAGCCACACTGGTGACCGTGCCGGAGCCGCCGCCCCCGCCGCCGGATGCGGCGATGGTGAAGTTGGGATACGTGCCAGTGATTGTTACGTTCGTGCCAGCCGTCAGCGAGACAACCTGATCCGGCGCAGTGTTGACAACGGTGATCGAGCCAGACGTCGTGATGGGACCGCCCGAGACACTGATGCCGGTGCCTGCCGTCAGGTTGACGCTCGTCACGGTGCCGGAGCCGCCACCGCCGCTGACTGTTGACCAGTACGGAGCGCCCGCGCCGCCGTCCGAGGTCAACACCTGTCCGGCGTTGCCCGCAGTGGACGTCAGGTACAGCTTGTCGTTGCTGGAATATGCTACGGCACCGACAACAGGAGACAGACTGTTGCCGGTGCCGCCACGGGACAAGGGGAGCACGCCTTGCGTTTCCGTGGTATCGTTCAAGTCCACCGCAGGGTGGACGTGATCTTCACGCGCTGCAAAAGTGCTGTTGCCTGCGGTGGGGTTACCCAGCGGCAGTGGCTCTTCGGCAGTGAGAGCCAGCGAAATAGTGCGATTGGTGGACAGATCGCCGCCACCGCTCAGGCCGTCGCCTGCGATGATTGTGCGGCTGGTGGGCACGTATCCCGACAGGACAATGGGCGTGTTCGTGACGCCCGTCACTCGGCCCTGCGCGTTGACCGTAAAGACGGGCACCGTGGCAGCGCCGCCGTAGGTGCCTGCCGTGACGCCTGTCAGGCTCAGGCGGCTGTCATCGACGCCCCCGGGCAGGATGTAGAGCGTGCGGTTGGCCGACAGGTCTCCGCCGCCGCCGAGACCGGAGCCGGTGTTGACTTCGCGCGTCGAGGGCACCGCGCCGACGGCAGCGATGTTCGCGAACTGGACCTTGTACGTGCGGCCCTCAAAGACATACGGCAGGTAGCCGAGTGTGCTTGTGCCCAGATACTCGGGAAGCTGCGTGATGCGCGACGGAATGAGGTTGCTGGGAACTTCACTCATAGTTCAAGGTAATCCTCTCCGTCCTCTGTGATGAGGAAGTAGTCGCCGTCTTGCGTAATGGCACCGGCAGGGTCTGTGCCAATAGGCGTGTCGGGACGTGTAAATGGTAGCAGAATGTTGTCCGGCTGGCGGGCGGGAAGGCGGTACGGATCGTAATGATCGCGGTCCTTCTCGCAGACCAGCAGACCGGGCGAGTTCGGGTCAGGCAGAAGCATGTCCAGCGGCATCTTGATCGAGCAGCGCCCGCAGATGCCGATGGCCAGCGTCGTGTTGCCACGAGTGTTGAGGTAGAGCGGCACTAGCCGTCCAGTGCCACGTCGGGGCGCGGGAAGCGCAGGGTGATGTCTTCCGGCTGCCGTGCAGGCTCACGCCACGGATCGTAGTCGTCCACGTCGTCGAGGCACACCTTCAGGCCGGGGATATTCCGGTCGCTGTACAGGTCGTCGATAGGGAACTTGCGCTTGCAGCGGTCGCAAATACCGATGCCGAGGTGGTTCCGACCAATGGTGTTGATGTAGCCCTCAACAGCCATGAGCCTACCTCGTGTACGGCGCGATGTTGGGCGCGATCATCATCGGGCTGTTGTCGCGCTCTTCCATCTGGGCGATGTTGAGGGCGATGGCGGCCTTCTGGTCGAGGATCGGGATGAGGTTGGTGTCAACCTCGATCAACTCGAGCGCCAGCTTGGCAGCCAGACCGGCCACAATCGCCTCCAGCCAACGCTGGGGCACCTCGATGTCCTGCGTCATGGTGCCGACGTCCATGATGTAGCGTTGACGCCACACGACGATCTGGCAGACCGTGGCGGCTGCGTTGGGCACCGGCCACATGTGCATGATCGGGTTGTTGACCTGACGGTCGAACCAGTATTGCAGCGGGCGGTTGGACTGGAA
>JAULBY010102528.1:0-27802 GCA_032358315.1 Ophiocytium majus
TGCATCTTGAAGTTGGCTATCACATACATTGACGGTGGGCACCAGAATAATGATTTGCAAAACTTTTCTGTCTGCTACGTGCAATAGGGAAAATACTTGTGGAACTAATGGTACTATGTATCAATCTTTGGTTAATCCGCGCACACTCTTTTTTCATGCATCCTGTGCCTGACTGTGCACCTGGATTGAGGAACCCTGCTTTTCTCTTGTAGTCTACACGTTCAATCAGTCGAAGTTTCGCAATAATAATTGAAAATTATCACTCAAGCTAGTCAGCCTAGGTTGTGCGAACGTGTTCAATATTACCATAAGTATTGGTGGCATGTACACATGGTATACTAAGACTGTACCAGTGTTACTGTTCATATTCATAGATAGTAGTAGCAAATACCATATCGGTCATGGCAGTAAATGAAATGTCTTTAATAATAAACACAATCGCCACATAATTGTTTTCACAGAGTTGTTGCATCTGGCACAGTCGCTACCAGTGGCGGCGCTGCCCAGGGGCACCAACGCGACAGTCAAGTCCAAGGGCCTGTCCTCAGGTTCACGATAGCAATCATCCAATCAGCTGAAAAGGCCGATGGGTCACATGTTACATAATAAAAGCTGCAACAGTATTGGTTCAGAAGTAGACACCAAGTTCCCCTTCAGGTGCCTCCAAAAACCTGAAAAGTCAAAAATTATTCGTAGTACTTGAGGAACGATCCTGGTAACGATAGCAAAACCTCCTAATGCGGTCGGTGTTTGTGTGCAGCTGAACCTGGCGCGGTCGCTTTCAGCTCTGACCAAGGGCACCAACGTGACAGTCAACTCCGTCCTTCCGGGGCCCACCATGACCGAGGGAGTGCAGGACTTCCTCAAGGGCGTCGCTCAGAATCAGGTGCGCCACTGGTCACCGGGTCTGCCCTCCTCTGCCTGTCTCACTGCTGCCTACTGCTAGTACAGCCAGCGATTGTGAATGTTCTGTTTTGGTGGGACAGGGCCCTGCATTGCATTTGTGTGCGTATTGCAGCACTTTGCAGCTTACTAATAGTGCAGGGCTCTTCATACTTTTTTAAGTATCAAAATCTGCCTGGTGGCAGCACAAAAATTGCGATGTTCAGGTGTGCCAGTGGTCACCAACTCTGCACTCGTGTGCCTGTCTCACTGCTGCCTGCTACTAGTACAGCCAGCGATTGTGAGTGTTCTGGTTTGGCCTTGCATCACGTTTGTGTGCGTACAAGCACCTTGCAGCTTACTAGTAATGCTGGGCTCTTCATGCTTCAAAAAGTATTAAATCCTTCCTGGTGGCATCACAGAAATTGCGATGTTCAAGGCAATGCCATGAACACAGCATTCCACCTTCAAGTTGTTGCATTGAAGGCTGCAGCACGATGACCTGTACACTTTTGCCTTCCAATATGGCAGAGACCTTGTGCATGATGTAGCACAATGTCATGTTGACGTTATATTGGCGACTGTGTACTCACTGTGATGGGTCACAGGTACAACTTTCGCATTATGCACCGTTTAGCGTATGCAAATACGCCGTATAACGTATGCAGATGAACGCATTTATACGGCAAATACGCGGTATATCGCGTTTTTGGGCGTAGAAATACGCCGTATTTTACATAACATATAAAATACGTTATACGCCGTGACCCATCACTATTCATGTGGTAAGTACAAATGCATTACAACAACTTTTTCCGAAGTACTTCAGAATACATCAAGTACGTGTGTATGCTGTGCAGTTGCAACTTTGAAATACTAGTACTAGTCTAGTGGGCGCCACTTCAAGTTGTCTAAGCCGCAAATTTTGCGATTCATGCCAAATGTACCAGCACACACGGTCCATCGAATGTCCTCTCTTGTACTTCAAGCATGATGGGCTCCAGACAGTGTCACCGATTACTTCTGAAGTACAGTGTATCTTTGTGGTTGTTTAAATGTGTTGGCATGACAGCGTGCTGTGCCTGCGAGCGAAATTGTGGCACAAGTATAAATTTAAACAAAAAAAACAATCACTAACGTAGGCTGTAGGGGGCAGCACATGCGGTGTTGAGTAAGCGAGCAGCGTCATATGTTAAATTTAGGTGTAGCACAACTGATTATTTACCCACTGGCATATGTAACAGACCTGCCTGCAGTATTCATAGTTCCCGCCTGCAGCTCCCGGGCCCCTACCGTTGCTACCTACCCCACAGCGAAGGAAGTGGTGGCTGCCCGCATATTTGTAACCGTTGGTGGCGCCCCCACCAAAGGTACTTAGCCTATCTTAGCCTAGTACACATAGACTGCTGACTGCCACATGCTGGCAACCAATGTACCTGGGTGGTTGCACGCCCACAAGTGCTCAGCAACAAAAAAATCGCTCCAAGATGAGGCTCTCATGAAAGACACAAGATTTTTGTCAAGTGCGCGCTTCTGACTAAGTCTTGCAGCGCACCTGTCTGTGTGACATTGCGCACATGTGGGACAACGTGCAGGGTGTAAGCGTGCAGATCGCGGAGGAGCGCTACTTCACGGACAACGAGCCCACCAGCCTCCTGGCGCGCTTTCTGACGCCGGATGAGGTTGCCAATGCCATACTCTTCCTGGGCTCAGCGGTAGGCGCGGCGACTGATACAGATTGAATGAAGCAGGGCCAGTGACTGCAATTACTTATGAAGGATTTTGGGAAGGCACGCCTGCATCATGTTCTTGCGGTTTTGTTGTCAACCAGGGGCAGGTGTGCAGTTGCCTGTGGCAAGGACACAGGTGTCTGGTGCTGCTTCAAACATTGGCCGTTGAATTCTCAGCTGCGGGTCACTTTTGGGTTTTGGGAACTAACTTCAAAGGCATTCAACCGCAACCAGCGATTAATTGGTGTGACTTGCTAGTGTCGTCGACCTGGATTGTGGACCCAAGATGTTGGCCAACAAGTACTGTAGTTGAGGTAACTACCCATCAGCTCTAACCCTGCTGGTGGTGGGCGCATGCCGCCGGGCAAGTCATCAATCACAATCATGATGTAGATGCACATGCTGCCACAGACTACCCACAAGTTGCCGATCGCGGTTGCTAGTGGTGACATTTCGATGTAATCCAAGTACAAGTTGTACCTGGTGTGCCTGCCCCAACGATGCGCCACGTTCAGGTGCGACCTGCACAGCGTACAGCAGCACCAGCACCAACAGCAACACACAGCAGCACCCACACCGACTCCGCCCCCCTCTCCATCCTGCCATGTGCAGGCGTCCAGTGGTATCAATGGCATCGCACAGCATGTGGATGGCGGCATCATCAACGCGCCATGAACGTGCGGGTGCGCGCACACCGCCGTGCAAGGTGGCCCTCCTCACGGTGCGCGCATCAGCATCAGTTGGTCGGCCTGCGGGTGTGTGCGGCGGGTTGTGTGCTGGCACGTACCGCAGTGTCACCCGTGGGCGGCAAGCGCGCGGCGATGTCGCGGCAGCAGCCCACTGCTGTTGGCAGCATGCCACGCGACACTCATGTGCCATGCGGTCACTCACGCACCACCATTGCATGTGCGGGCACCATTCCATGATGGCATGCCAACGACCACAATGGCATGTGGCAGGGCGTAAGGAAGCTTCAAAGATTTCATGGGTCCCACGGCGCTGGGACGTAGCACGCGCCCACTGCGGTCACAACTTTGAGCACAGGGTTTTTGGAAAGTGCCCATGTGGTACTGTACATTGTCATGTGCCACCAGTGGCATGGGGGCCGCGGCGGCTCCGAGGTTTGTGTGTGGGTGTGGGGGGTGCAGCGTGCCTGCCTGTATAGTCTCGTTTTTGTACACACCTAGTGGGCAGCATTTGCCATGGCCTGCTGCATGCGGCAACCCGGCAGGCGCTTACCGCGTATCACATACTTCGAAGTATGTGTCCATATGGACATGTTGCATATTCATAGTATATGGTACGGTATCGTTTTGCTCTCTGAGCTCGGCCGCAGCGCCATATAACAGGGCGGCAAATGCCGGGAAAAGCGATTGCAAGCTGGAGTGCACAGCGTGCGACAGCTGGCAGGCAGCTCATGGGGCAACGGGGCGCATGCACACAAGCGCACCCAGCACACCTCGATTTCGCCACCCTGAGCGTCACGCACTTCGGCAATTGTGCAGCAGCCAATGCTCTGGCAGGAGTATGGTGATGCCTGGCGTTTGGAGGTTCCATACATCCGTAGGACGAAGCCACGCAGCACGTGCTGATAGATATGCAAAGTTGGCAGCCCTTTGAGGTATTGCGTCTGGAGCTTCCGCGCAGCTGCGCTCAACATATGTGGTATGAATGGATGCGCATAATACCAGCAAGTGTCAACCATGTTGTGCCCTACGCGTTTTGTTGCTTCAAATGCTCTCTACAGCATTGCCATCATGCAAACACACTGTCTCCAGCCGCCTTTGCATGCAGCCAAGCAGGCTGTCACTTGGGACAAAGTGCCCACCACGCACAGCAGTGGCGCAGCGCATGACCCCGCACAGAGCACCATGGCCAAAGCATAGTATTAGAGACAACGAAACACGGGACCAACCGGTGTGGCATATCTGTCAGCCGTACTGTGGTGTTTGGCTCACAAATACAACTGCTTCACGGCAGTCCCCACGTCAATTAGCATAGTAGTGCTCTTTTGCCCAACCGTTGATCATAACAATGGGGGGGGGGGGGGGGCGGCCGCCCGCCGGGCTGCAGGGCTGCCATCGGAAGGTGGTGCCATCAGAAGGTGATGTCGGCGATGCGCGCGCGCGAGGCGTGCGCAAAGCTGGGAAAGGTGCGCTGTCGCAGTGCGTCCAGCTCCCGCTTCAGGACCTCAATCTCTTCCGTCTGCAGGGTGTCAAGAGGTGCGTGTGGCGGCACAGAGAGGGAAGGGGGTTGTGTGGTTAGTGGTTATGGTGTGGGCGCGTCAACAGAGGAATGTGGGTGCTGGCCGGAGCGTGTGGCGTGGTGGTGTGCGGGGCGACATGGTGCGCATGGTGCGTGCTGAGTCGCTACAAAAGGCTCCATAGTGTACACGTGCACAACATGAACCATACTTCGATGTAGCGCTTGTGCGCCTCTCATGCCAATGGCATGTGGTATATTCGGACCGCAGCCGTGTGGTGACCACTGAGCGCACATGCCAAGCACCAACAGGGAATACTATCACCGCCCTGCAGACTTGCCTGTGCGCGAGCCAGGTCGAGCAGGCGGCGGCGCGTGACCATGGCACGTGTATGCACACGAACACACAAGGTGCTGTCAGCAACATACCTGAGCCGCTGGCAGGCTAGGGCTTGAGCTGCCAGGGCAGGTCGTCTGCCAGGGCGCCATACAGGGAATACCATCACTGTACCATCACTGCGCTGCAGACTTGCCTGTGCCCGAGCCAGGTCGAGCAGGCGGCGGCGCGTGACCACGCGACGCATCTTCTCGGCGGCACGGCGCGCGGGGTCGATCATGCCGCCCAGCGCCTCCACCCTTGTCCGGTAGATGGCCTGCAAGTGCTCAGCAGCACACACACACGCGCGCATGTCAGGTTCAAGCTGCAGCCACAGCCTGAGGCAGCGTAAAGACGGCCCGCACGCATTGAGGGCTGTCGACGGCATGCACTGGGGTACGGCAGTGCATGCTGCTTGCACGGCAGAAGCAGGCTCAGCAGCACACACACGCGCATGTGATGTCAGTTTCAAGGTTGTAACCCTCAGCTTGCGGGCACTGCAACGGGCGGCCTGGCCTGCAGTGGCGCGTGCGCACAGCGGTCGTGCGCTGCAGTGCGGCAGAGTGTAATGCTTGTGCGGAGAAGGCAGGTCGCATGAGCGCGCTCAGCTGCTCGGAGACGCAACCCAGGGAAGTTGAGCATGTCTGAGGCTGCTTTCGAGCATGTGCATCGGTGCTACTGGGCTGGTGCAGGAAAAGGCATTCAATGGGTGGGGCCGCCGGTGGTGGCAAGGAGCGAGGCTGGTGGGTGGGGCCAAACACAAATGCGCTCATGCCATCCACATGCCCCCGCTGCAGCAGACCGGGCACATGTAGAGGCTAAAGCTGCTAAGCACAACAATATTGACAACAACAAATATTGACAACAATCGTCTGTTGGCAACGGAGGACGTGCGCCAGAAAATGCTCGTGTCATTCCCCTGTCCCTACATGAGCTGCTCCAAACCGGGCGTGGGTACACTACTGCAATGTGCGCCGAATCATGCAGGAACACACATGTTGCGACAACAAACACTGGTGGACACATGCGCAAGAAAACGCGCAAGAAATGCGCACCTCTCTGGCTTCCACCGCCGCGTGCAGCTCCTCCAGCTGGACGGCGATGCGCTTGTTCTCGTCGTCGCGCTCGCGCACCGCGGCTGCCAGACGCGCATTGTTCTGCCGCGTCATGGCCACCTGCTCAGCAGCATGCAGAAGCGTGCGTCAGCACAGCATGCCCACCACATGTTCGTAGTTTGGGGCTCCCGTATACCCATGTGCTGGTGTGGGCGGGAGACTTGCAGGATGCTACGTGTGGATGCGATACTTGCCAGCCGTCTGACGATCTTTGGAAAGGCAAATGCCAGACGGGCATTGTTCTGCCGAGTCATGGCCACCTGCTCAGCAGCATGCAGAGGGGTGCGTCAGTTTGGCATGCGCACCACATGTTCGTACTTTGGGGCTCCCGTATACCCATGTACTGGTGTGGACGGGAGACTTGCAGGATGCTCCTTGCAGTTGCAATGCTTGCCTGCCGTCTGGCGATTGCAAGCGATTCTTTTTCAGGAAGATACAATGCCAGGCGCGCATTGTTCTGCCGCGTCAGGGCCACCTGCTCAGCAGCATGCACAGGGGTGCGTCGGTGCAGCATGCGCACCACACATTCGCAGTTGAGGCCCACATTTCTCTACAGGTGTACCCATGTGCTGGAGCACTGGTACTTGCTGCTACCACGAGTAGCAGTTGCACAAGATGTCGCAAAAAGATGCAACGCCTTACAGCAACGCCTTACACTACTACTTCTTTTATGTACAATGCACTCGCGACTTACTGTGCTTTGATTTAGTGCAGTATGATGTTCAGTGCGGGGTCCAGAGACCTGTCGCAGACCACATGATATTGTACTTCAAAGTGTAAACGATAGTCAGTGCCCTATGTGATTTAGTGTGGGTCTTGCTTAAGTGTTGGGTGCCAGGGGTATCACTATCCCACATTAAATCGCGAGTGCACTGTATACTTTTACTGCATATATATGCCTTGAAGTACTTTGAAGTATGTGGTACACCCACACATACGTATACTGCGAAGTACTACGTGGTAGGTATTGTCAATATATAAAACCAGTAGGTATTATTGTTGTACCTTGTCGTCATGCGAATGGGCCATGCCCTCCATGCGCGCCTCCAGCCGCATGACCGCCTCCCGCTCGCGTGTGGTGTGGTCGCCCTTCAGCAGCGCCTGCAGTACAGCGTTGCGGCGACCACAGTTGTGACAGGTGTGAGACTGCAGTGCAGTGTCGTGATGACCACATTTGCCACACGTGAGACTGCAGTGCAGCGTTCCGGCAGCCACGTTTGTGGCAGGTGAGACACGCAGCAGCAGCACATTGAGCTGGATATACACGTTCAGCTGCAAGTACGGGAGTTGTGTAGCATGGGTCCACCAATGACAGCGCGCCAGCTGTTCAGTACTGCCTGCAACGCTGCTGCGGACACACACGTGACAGGTGAGACATGTAGCAGCAGCACACATGGAGCTGGATGTACGGGAGCTGTAAAGCATGGGTCTGCCTATGGCAGCACGCACAGCCGGATTTTGGCGGCATCGCACAAGTTGCCCCTGCTGGTAATTGTACTCTGCAGCAGCGGCAGTGACCGTGCGGGTGGGAGCTACCAGGTGTCAAATAGGTGGGCAAACCACCCCACCGGGGTCGGCCTGGCATGTTGCCCCAGCCACTACGGTATGTGGGCTTGACAACTTGTTAGGAATCTTTCACGTATCAGAGGCGCTTTCGGCAGCCTATGCGCTACATACTGGCTCATTTGTGTCGTTGGAGCAAGTTTTCCGGACAGACTCCAATGCTGTGCCAGCCGGCGGGCTTGACAGGGAGCGCCAAGCATAGCCGTGTCATTGGGGTGGACGTGCGTGCATTTCCTGTGTCTCCATGCATCAAAAGTACAATGGTGGATGTATTGATTGTGCATCGAGTCAGTTCCCGTACTCGTGTGTGTGTACATATGACCGGTGGGCAGGGTATCCCCGCTGCTGATCCGTGGTGGTTGAAGTGTATGTGATGCACGAAACTGTCTGCAGCGGGGCCAGCACCCATGCCAGCTGCCGCCCCTGTGACACCCAGCCCGTGCTGCAGCAACAGCGAGCCATGTCACCCACCTGGAGCTTCTTGGTCACCCGCAGCAGCTGCAGATCAATGTAGTTCAACTTGAAGTAGTACTGATCCAGAGTCCATGCGCAAATTCATCAAGGTGTACATAATGGTGGGCCGTGCTGCAGCAACAGAGACCACCCACCTGGAGCTTCTTGGTCACCCGCAGCAGCTGCAGATCAATGTAGTACTGGTCAAGATCGCGGCACTGCGCCTCCAGACGCGCGCGGTCCCACTGGTGCAGCGCAATGCTCTTGCGGAACTCCTTGATGCGGTGCAGCACGCGCACCTGCTCAGCGCACCGGTGACAGCGGCGCCAGGCACAGTGGTCAGAATTGCAAAACCCCACACTTTTTTATGTCCTCAGAAGTACGACTGTAGTAGTTGTATTGGTTTGCGCGTGTGGGCGTGCAAGACCCCATGTCAAGCATGCCAGCGCGCTCGTGGCCATGGCACATGCCCGGCAGCGCACGGACACACACAGAGCTCTGAACAACCAGGAGCTGCTGCTAGTGGGCAGGCCACTAACGGTGTTTTCTTACTCAGGAGAAGTGTCACAACTCGCCCCAACACTGCGGAAATTATGCAAAGGGCATCAATTACGACCATGTGTACGCCACTTGCGCACACCACAACTTGGGACCCACTTTCGGTTTTGACAACGGCACACACATGTATGGTGTGTAGAGATGGGTCGCAGCGTATGTATAAACTTTTCATAATACGCCGTATAACGTATGTGAATACGGCGTATAACGTATGTGGATGAACGTATTCATACATGAAATACGCTGTATATTGCGTTTCCGGGAGTAGAAGAAATACGTATAATACGTACAAATACGACGTGTTTTGTACCAGGTAGAACGTATAAAAAACGTTATACGCCGTGACCCATCACTCATGGTGTGCATACGGCGTACATCGCTCTCAAGTACACGCGTTCGTTTGCATCCCTAACAGCAGTGATAGCATCAGACACCCTCCCCGCTGCTGCCAGCGCTCGTCACGCAGGCACATGCCACATCACGGCGCGTGCCTGCTAGGGGCATGCCGCGCCCTGCGTCAGGAACCACGGGCACACAGTACCGCGGGGGCACCAAGCCCCCCGTTTGCAGCCACCTGGCTGTGTGATAACTGCCCCAACACTTGAAGTTAGTGTGTGATAACTGCTCTAACACTTGAAGTACGAGATGTCAAGCCCAGTCCGCAAACCACTGCATCAGCCTGCACACTGCCGCCACTAGTGTGGGCTTCCGTTGGCTGCACTTTCTTACATCGCAGTCGTGTGAAGCGTCACCAGGCCCGGATATTTCCACAAAGACGAGGTAGAACGGTTACATACTTCAAAGCAGTTTGTCATTTCCTTGACGGATCACAAATAATGTACTTTGTGAAGTATGCCCTTTATTCTGACCTTGTCCGCGCTGAGCTTGTGTATGGACTCGTTGCGGGACTCCACGGCCTGCGTGGGCAGCAGAACCGCATCCACGTAGTCTGACAGCGACACAGAGACGCCCTCGCCTGCAACATCACACGCAATTCGTCACACGCCAGAGGTCACATGCCAGTGGTCGCACGCCAGTGGTCACACGGCAGTCTCAAACGTCAATGGTCAACACGCCAGTGGCCAGATGCCAGCGGTCGCAATCCAGCAAGCGGTAGCCCAGGGTTTCAGCGGCATCGGCGGCTGGAGCGCGGTGGTGCAGGAAGCGGCGGCAGCAGCAGCGGCGGTCCAGCGTGTGAGTTGTACTAGTGTGTATGTAGTGTATGGTGTATGGCGTGTGTGGGCGCGCGCAAAACGCAGGGGGTGCTCGCAGACATTGCAGGCAGCGTAGGCAAGTACTAAGTGCACGCAGCAGTGCTCAGCGTCTGTCCACGCGCGCAGCGGTGACGCGCGCAACAGGGCTCGCCAGTGCCATTGCTTTGCTGCGCCCCAGACGAGCCTGGGGTACCCAGCGCGCACACCCAAAACTCGCCCCCGTAAGCAGGAAAAACATGGCAACAACACGCTGTTTGTAGCTATTGCGTGGCAGGGCACAGCACTTGCTGTCTACCAGCAAGCGAGCCACGCACCTAGGTCGGACGCGCGCTTTGCGGTGCCGCCGCCGGCCGCCGCCGCCGCCGCCGCGGACGCCGCCGCCGCCGCCAGCACCTCGTCCTGCCCCTGCTTGAGCCGCACCAGCACCTCCAGGTTCCTTTCGCTGAGCAGGGCCCTCGCACTGCGGGTGGGCAGGGGGGGGGGAGGGGGCAGGGGAGCGGATGCTGTGTGTTGAAGTCCTGCACTGTGTTCTGTGGTCGTGTGTGGCGTGGGCGTGTCACTGGGTGTGCATGACGCCGGCGAGGCGCGGTGCGGCGTGCGACACGGTATCACGTATTGAAGTTGTGCAGCTGTTGAAGTTGACACGTTTGAAGTTGTGCAGTTGACACGTTTGAAGTTGTGCGGCTTTGAAGTTGACATGGTGTTTGCACTGACAGCATCAGCCTCGGCAGCCTGTTGCTGGTCAAGGTCGGCGACACTTCCGCAAAGGCAAGTGAGAGCAAGCCGCCGGCGCTCCGTCTGAACTATCACCGTGTGCAGTCCGCCTGCATCCAGACAGCTGCGTCAGTGGGGAGCCAGCCCGTAATGTGACTTGTGTCGCGGGTGGCTGGGGGTGGAATGCACCCTCAGTGCCGCGCACAGCAAAAATGACATCACGCCGGGGGCTGAGCAGGTTTTGCACACGCGACACAACGCGCGGGCAACACCCGTCACTTGCTGTGGGGCAGCAGAGGCCTGGGGTGTGGGGCAATGGGGCTGTGTTGTGTGTGCTTGGTGTGTGCTGCCTGCGTGCTCAGTAGTGGGCAAAACCCCGTGCCAGTCGCTGTCACGGTGGTGGCGCGTTGCTTTCCGTGCAAGCATTGCCAAGCTTTGCTATTGACTGTGAGCATCACAAGCATGCGCAAAAGCAGGTGCCAAGCAGTGCCTGGAAGAACAATAAACACCAAGGAGCTTCAAGATTGGGTGGCGCACCACCCTGATGGCGCGCTTTTGCGGCGCTCGAGCAAGTCGCTTGCCAGATGATGACAAAAAAATCAATACCCCCCCGGCAAAATACTAAGGAGCTTCAGCACGTCCACGGAGAATGCAGCGCCGGAAGGTGCCCAAGAAGCTTTCACAAATACTGAGGTATAGTGCACTCGCGATTTATTGCGCTTTGATTTACTGGGGTATTCGCTTTAGCGCGGGGTCCAGAGACACGTAACTGACCACACAGTTCTACATACTTCTGAAGTAATCGATACACAATGCCCAATCTGATTTAGTGCGGGTCTTCCTTTAACGCGGGGTGCTAATGGGAGTGACACTACCCCGCACTAAGTCGCGAGTACACTGTATAAGCCGAAGCTACAGCAAGTGTCTGGCGCACGAACCTGACGGCCCGCTTGCGGCGCTCAAGCGCGTCGACGCGCGCCGCGGCGGCGTCGACGTCGCCCTGCAGCGCCTCCATGCGGCGGCGCTGGTCCACAAACGCGCGCTGCTTGCGCTTGACCTCCACCTCCTTGGCCATCTTGGCGGCGCGCAGCTCGATCAGGCGGTTCCACACCTGCATGGGGACACACACAACACGTGCGGTCGCAGGTCAAGAGCGTTGGTGTGACAATTCCATAACGCTACGAGTACGCTGTGGCGGAACGTGCGTACATGTGGCGTACTACGTATTCCGAGCATACTTCAAAGTATAGACGTGTTTATACGGCGTACAGTGCGTGCACTGCACAATCAGGCGGTTCCACACCTGCACGGCGGCGCAGGCACGCGGTGGTGGGTCGCCAGCGTTGGCGTAGAAGGTTCAGTTGTGCTCGGAGTACGCTGTGGTGTGACGTACGTAAATACTACTAGTGGTATGGCGTACAACGTACTCATAGATACTTCGAGTATCGATGTGTGTATACGGCGCACAACTCATACACTGCTCAATCAGGCGGTTCCAGACCTGGGCGCGGGCGGGCGGATGCGCACCAACATATGTGGTGGTGAATTGCAGCGCGTAGGGTTTTCATTGTCCGCTGCGCGTAGGTCTTTTCATCATGTGTGCTGCACAACGTACTTCTAGAGGTATGTAGGTGCGGCGTATAACGTATCCGTAGGTACTTCCAAGTAGTGATGTATCTATACGGCGTACAGTGCACACACTGTTCAGTCAGGCAGTTCCACAGCTGCACGGGGCTGCAAACACACTCGCGTGATGGTGGGTCACCAGCGCTGGTGTGACAATTCCATTATGCTTCGAGGGCGCTGTGGTGTAACGTACGCAAGTATGGCGTGTCACGTATTCATAGAATACTTTGAAGTATAGGTGTGTTTATACGGCGTACAAACTCAGGCACTGCTCAATCAGGCGCTTCAGCACGTGCGCGGGGGGGGGGCGGATGCGCAGCACGTGCGATGGTGGGTTACAGCATAGTAGGATTCTCATGATACGCTATTTCTACGTACATGTGGCGCATAGCGAGCTACGTAGTATGCTTACATCTTCAAGTAGTACAAGTACTTCAAGGTACAGACGTATTTATACGGCGTACAACCTCACACACTGAAGCGCTTTAGCTTAGCACACAGTGGGGCGTGATGCACTACGTGCACCTATAGGTAGGGGCAGCAGCCTACAGGATGGCGCCGCGGGGGGGGCGGGGAGGTGCCAGCAAGCACGGCGATGCTGACAGCACTTTTGGACAGCGTAGACACTGGGCGCCCACAGGAAGCAGACGTGCTTAGCCAGAGGCATGTGACTGTGTCAGTGCACTGTGCTCACTGTGGTGGTGCAGGCCCGGTCACACACACACACACACACACACACACACACACGCACACACACATCGTGGCACACTGGGGGGGGCTGCGCTGCCAGGTCTGGCCACACCCTAGTGCCACACAGCTCAGCCGCATATGCTTCTTGTGCAAAAACATACATCCAGTACATATTCCTTTGCACATAATACAGTAGTATACTACAGTAGTAGTTCAGTATACGGCTTTGTACACATGTACTCTAGTATTACAAGGCAATGTACGGTGGAATGACGTTACGAATCGCGGACTAATATTGGAAACAATTAAGATTGCGGCAACCCTATGTACTCATGAGTCATAGCTTACAAGTACCTGGTACTGGAGTAGTAGCAATATATAGCCACTGCAAGAAGTACTACTGTAGCGGTAGCATAGACTTCTGAAGTACTATGAGTACTTGCACATACCCATACTAGGGTAGTAGCATGCGAGCACCCCCGCACCGGGTCTTCCACGTCGAAGCCCCAAGTGCCACACTATCAACCACGTCTATAAATCATACCATACACATGTACCTTTTTCCTGTATATGTATGTATGTACATAGTATGCATATACTAGTACTACTGTAGTACTTATAAGTAATCATGAGCATCCCCCCAACCTGGTCTTCGACGTCAAAGCCCGGGTACTCAAGGTCTGTGGCGGTGTTGGCCTGGCTGGCGGCCTGGCGGCGGTCCAGCTCCTCGTCCACGGCGGCAAACGGGTCGCTCTCAACCACCGTCTGCCGCTTGTCACGGTTCATCGCCTCCTGCAGGTGTTCACAGCGCCGCGCAGCATGTGCGTGAGTGTGTGGGTCAGGGTATGTGAAAGAAACCAAAAAGGTGACTGAGTATGAGTACTTACTTCTGAAGTATGAAGTACGCAACATTCGATATTAATTTTTAAAAGGGGTGGCTCTCCACGACCGTGCCGCTTGTCGCGGTTCATCGCCTCCTGCACGTGTTCACAGCGCCGCGCAGCATGTGCGTGGGTGTGTGGGTCAGGGCATGTACTATGTAGTACATGAGGCATGCACAAATACACCAGCAACACTCGCCATGTGGAGTGGGTGCAGGTGCCCAGCGCAGCACAGCGTGTGAGTACTTTAGAAGTGTTTGACTACGTTACACGTAATCCGAATGCCGCTTGTCGCGGTTCATCGCCTCCTGCAGGTGCCAGCCGCAGCACAGCACGTGTGTAGTGTGTGGGTCAGGGAGTACATGACGTGTGTTGC
Source organism: Ophiocytium majus (assembly GCA_032358315.1). NCBI lineage: Eukaryota > Xanthophyceae > Mischococcales > Ophiocytiaceae > Ophiocytium > Ophiocytium majus. The sequence continues at coordinate 14,381 of JAULBY010102528.1, forward strand.
TAGTTTACACGTAGTCCAAAAAGCAAAGGGGTCGCTCTCCACAACCGTCTGCCACTTGTCGCGGCTCATTGTCTCCTGCAGGTGCCAGCGCCGCGCAGCATGTGTGTATTGATGGGTGAGGGTGTATTTTATGCTCGTAGTATAACTCCGTAATTATTCTTTGCTTCAGAAGCCTTTACTTCTGAAGCATTGAAACGCCGATATACTCGTTTTTGTGCAACCCTAGTTATCGGCCATCCCCGCTGGGCAGCGCGCTCCACGCACCTTCGTGTCCTGCAGTGTGCTCGTTACCCCAGCTGCGAATTCGCTGAGAAAAAACATAAAAACTCCGCTGAGCATGTGCTGTCACAACCAAACAGGCAACTGCATCAATTCACCGCTGTACTGCAACTGTAGTTCTTCAAAGTAGACAGCAACAGATACTGGTGCAGGTGTACAAATAAAAACAATTATCCCCACTAAGCAGCGCGCTCCACTCACCTTCATGGCCTCCTGCATGGGGCCAAGGGCGCCCTGCCCGGTCGCGCGGGACCCGCCGCCGCTGGACATGCGGCTGCTGCGCTTGCGCCGGCTGCACAGTTTGCAGCCAGCCAGCAGCACGAGGGAAAGGGGCTGTTACAGTTGTGCATGGTTAGAGTGGGTGAGAAGAGGCCGTGGTTGTCTCGTGTCAAGGCGGCTGTCGCCGCAGTGGCGGAACGCGCGCCAGGTGCGCGCCAGTCCATTCAACGTCCCCCCTTCCCACAAGTTACATCTCGACAAAAGCGACAACACAAATTACCAGTACAAGTACATGCACTGTGCAGGTGCGAGCGGCGGTTCTGTAGCAAACGCGCACCGGACCCGCGGCGCGGAGAGCAGTTGCTGCATCTGGTGCGTGACCAACCGGGTGCTCATTTTTGCAGCGGCCTTGTGCGAGCGCGTGCACAGACCCACCTCATGGCCATGGAACTCTCTCGGAGGCTGGACGCCTGGCTCTGGCCGTGCCGCCCGTTGCTCTTGCGCTGGCTGCTGGGTACGGGGCGCGCAGGAGCATGGCAAAAGGCGCAGGGGCATGCCGTGATGATTGCGGAATGAGTTCACAAACAAGTGTGTGTGTGGTACACCACCTCACCATGTCTTTGCACGCCACCCCCCCAGGCGAGGTTTCCTTCTCCACTGCTTGGCACACCATGGGGGCGTGCTTGCGCACATCTTCTGCTGCACGCGACGCAACGGGGCGCCACCACCACCGCGGCGCCACAACGCGAGCAGGCTGAGAGGCGTGCGGGGCGTCCAAGTGGGCAGGCCGGCTTGCTGTAGGATATACCCCCATCTGGAGTCCCTACCTCATGCACCCACACAAAGTGCCCGTGTTGCCCAATACCATGTGTATGACTGATGGGCACAACTTTGTGCGCGCACAGGTGAAGTTGACCCAGTTGAGTCTGGAGTCCCTCCCTCACGTGCATGCCACGCATACTGCCATCACCGGTTCTTGTGCGCTGCTTTGCGCATTGCATGCACAATGGACAGCGGTGTTTGCCACAGGCTTCCTGCTCCTAGAAAGCTTATTTGGCAGTGTCAAACTCTGCAGGTCTCCCTGCCGACAGGGGTGGTCATCCTGGGGTGCGCCCGTACAAGGGGCGAACACAGCGCTGTATGCCACGTAAATTGCGCACATACTTAGGGGCAGACCCCACCGTAGGGCTGTGATGTGGGCAAGAGGGGGGCTGCATGTGTGAGACCGCCACATACTTTGAAGTACGCTACGCAGTACACGAATGAACACGTGCTTACACCAGTGCAAGCAGGATTTGTGCACCAGTACACTTTGTGCAGGAAGCATATTACCGCTAATACTTCAGGAAGTACCGGTGTGATTGTTGTCATTGAGTGGTTTCAAAGGTTTAGGGACCTGGCACCGCACCTCATGCGGGCACTGCTCATGCCGAATGTGCTGCCGCGCCCGTAGCCGCTGCTGCCATAGCCGTACTGGCTGCGGGCATCCGACTCCCTCAGCTGCCCAGCACCGCCATCAGCAGCGGCAGCAGCAGACGCAGACAACAGCAGTGGCGAGCGAACAGGACCAGAGCGCGTTGAGAAAGTGGCCCAGGCTGCGGGCAGTGGGGACATTTCTGTCATGGCAACACGCGCAAGGCATGCAAGTGCGTACAAATGGCCACCTTGTCGCCTATAAGTGGCCAGCAGCAGTACGCTACTGCATGCACACTGTACGTCGAAGTACTTCTAAAGTATATGATATGTGAAAAGTGTACGCATATGCACATGTCTCTGTGTGATACTGTACTGCACTGTAGTACACGGTATTGTTACGCACACGTATGCGCACAAATTACCACCCCGTCACGTATACATGGCCAGCAGCAAGTGCACGTGCAAGTACGCCTCGTGACTCACAAGTCAACGCCACACGGTCACAAGGCTGCTGGCCGTGGGTACCAGCCACCACCGCAGAGCAGAGCAGCAACAGAGCAGCAGCTTGCACCCCTCACAAAGGCGAATTCATGCCCCACACTACTAGTAGTAATTGTACTGCGCGTGCTCAGCAGCATGTGCGCGTCAGCAGCGGCGCAGCCTCCTGCGCATCCCGTCACAGAAGAGGAGGGGGGGGGGGGCGCGCAGCATCATTTTACCAGTGCATTGCCATGACCACCAGTGGGCGTGCTGGCACACATGACATGGGCTCTTGCACGCCCACAAGAGCAAATAAACAAAGCTACTACAGCGCACCTGCGATTAAGTGCGGGGTGGTGTCACCCCGCCTTAAAGGAAAAACCGCACTAAATCAAATTGGGCATTGTGTATCGTTTACTTCCGAAGTACTAAGTATGTATAATTACTTGGTCAGTGACGGGTCTCTGGACCCCGCACTAGACCGCATACCGCACTAAATTAAAGCGAACTAAACTGCGAGTGCACTGTAGTTCACAAAAGACATTATGATGCCGCATGGAACGGGGGGGCGCACCTTGTACAGCCGCACGAGCTGCGCCATGGTGTCCGCCACGTCTGTGGGGCTGGACGCCGCAGGGGGGATTGTGATGGTGCATGGAGCGGGGGCCGCAAAACGGCGCGCGCACAACTCTTTCTGGTTGTGTTGTGGTGGCCAGTTTACCAATATACTTTCGATGCCGAACACGCACCTTGTACAGCCGCACGAGCTGCGCCATGGTGTCGGCCATGTCTATGGGGTTGGACGCCGCCTCCTGTATGTCCTTCTTGAAGTTTCGCTCCAGCGCGCGGTCCTCCGCCTGCAGAGCTTCAATTTCCTCCCTGGCTGACTGCGCGCACAGCACGGCGCATCATCACCACATCAGCGCGCACACATGGCGGGTGTACCTGTGGGGGCTGTCTGGTGCTTTTCACCAGGTGGAAAAATCACCCCACAGGCTTTGGCCTGGCATTTTGCCCCAGCCACGGCAGTATCTGGGCTTGGCAGCCTGTTAGGCTTCTTTCACATGACCAGGCATGATGCGACATGGGTCAAAGGCGACGGCGGCGCGCGCCGGGATGTCGCGCCTGGCAGTCGCGGTTGGCAGCAGGGTGACCTGCAACGCATGACGCAGGAGCTCAACTTCCTCCCTGGCAGACTGTGCGCACACCACGGCGCACCACGGCAGTGCACGTCGCCTTTTAGCGTTTTATTTATTATTATTTTATTGTCATTATTAGTTATTAGCAGTGCACGTCACTTTTAGCGTTTTATTTATTATTGTTCTATTGTTATTATTATTATTTTGTTAGCGTGCGCACATTTTTATTATTATTGTTTTGTTGGCGTGCGCACATGACCAGCCATGATCCAACATGTGTGGTGATGGGGCACGGCGTACAACGTAATTTATACGTTATACAAAGTACGCCGTGTTCGTACGCCCCAAAAAACACGATAGGCGGCGTATTTGCCGTATAATTACGTCAAGCTGTGTACGTTATGCGCCGTATTCACGTACGTTGTACGGCATATGATGCAAACTTGATACGCTGTGACCCACCACCAGACATGTGTCAGAGGCGACTGTGGCGCCCGACGGGATGTCGCGCCTGGCAGTCGCGCTCGGCGGCTGTGACCTGCAACGCATGGCGCAGGAGCTCAATTTCCTCCCTTGCCGACTGCGGGCCACACACTATGCAACACGGCACACCACAGCGGTGCACGTCTCCCGCATTAGCGCGGGCACGCCGCAACGGGCAGCCACCACCACCACCGGGCGCACCACAACGGGAGCCGGATACCGGGTCGAGAGGCGTCTGGGAGGCTGGCCCACCATAGGATGTACCACCGTCTGGGGTCCCTACCTCACACAGGCTTGCGTGCTCGCATGTTTTTGCGGCACGCACCGCCGCGGGGCGGCATAACGACAGGAGCTGGCCACGAGATCGAGAGGCGTGCGGAGCGTGTGGGTTGGGGGGCCGGCCCGCCGCAGGACGTAGTACCGCCATGTGACACCTGAAGTAGTAACCACTTGCGTGCCACTTTGGGTCTGTGTGTCCGCCCCTCCCCCCAACCCCCCACCCCTACACTCATCTCCACGTGGGCGCGGAACGTCTCCAGGTGCCCCGTGGCGGGCGCGCGCCCCCCAGCTACTTCGGAAGCATTCCGCTACGTAGTAGATACAATCGACTCTGTCCTTGAACCAAAAGCTACCTACTAATAGATAAACTGCAAGTACGCGTGGGGCAAGCCCAGCCGCTGCTCAGCAGAGCTGCCATTAGACCCCCCCAGCTCACCTCCACATGGGCGCGGAACGCCTCCAGGCGACCCGTGGCCTGCCCGCGCGCCCCCAGCGCCGCGCCCAGCGCCTTCTCCAGCTTCTCCAGCGCCACATCGTCGTCCTCGCGCTCCACTATGCCAGCGGCCAGGCGCGTCGCCGCCAGCTCCTGTAAAAGGGGATGCACAAATGCCACATTTTTTAAGCGAGAATTAAGCTGCATCAGTCGCTCCAGTGAGGGGCGTAGCGATGCACAGCTCCGTAAATTGGCCCATTTTTGGAAAGGATGCGGGAATTCCAGCGAGAAATCAGCCGAATGGTGCTGGCGGTGTCAGCGCGAGCTGGTGCGCGCAGCAGGGATGGCGGTGACGCCGTGAGCTGCTGCACGCAGCAGGGGTGCTCAAATTCCAGCAAGAAATCAGCTGAATTGTGCCGGCGGCGAGGCGAGGCGCCGCGAGCTCCTGCCCCCTCCGTGATTTGGTACACTTTTCAGCGAGAAATGATAAGTGATCCCTTGTGAAAAGGGATGCACAAATTCCACCTATTTCAGCGAGAATTGGGCTGCATCAGTCGCTCCAGTGAGGGGCGTAGGGATGCACAGCTCCGTAAATTGGCACATTTTCTGGGAAAGGAAGCAGCTGGATTGTGCACAGCGGCGAGGCGCGTCGCTGCGAGCTCCTGTAAGGGGATGCGCAAATTCCACACACTCTTCAGCGAGAACCAGCTGACAGGTGCTGGCAGAAGAGATCAGCTGATCTGTGCCAGCGGCTAGGCGCGCCGTCGCGAGCTCCTGCTCTCCGCGAATTGGCACACTCTTGTAGCACGCAATGAACCGAATCAGTGGGTAGGGCGCAAACCGCGCGTAGGGATGCACAGCTCCGTAAGCTGGCATATTTTCCAAGATTTTTGTTGTTTGCGCAGCCCCGTACTTGTGCGCCACCGGCCTGCTGCACGGCGAGGCGCAGCGCCATGAGCTCGGCAACGCGATCGTCAAAGGGCTTTTAACATCATGCTACTTGAGTACTCACAAGTGCTGCGTGGCATTCTACCAAAGTTTCTGCAGGGTGTGTGTACTACAGTACTACATAAAAACGCCGTACATCCTCCTACCTGGGCGCCGACGGCCTGCTGCACGGCGAGGCGCAGCGCCGTGAGCTCGGCAACGCGATCGTCAAAGGCCTTCACCAGGTCCGCCACCTCCGTCCGCAGGCGCTTCAGCTCAAGCTCCAGGGCCTTGCGGTGCTTGCCCTGCTCCTCCTCCAGGGCCGCCTTTCTGCACGACACGGTGCGACGTAGCGGAAGCGGCAGAAGCGGCGGCGGCGGGCAGCGGCAGCGGCGGCGGCGGCGGCAGAAGCGGCGGCGGCGGCAGAGGCGGCGGCAGCAGCAGCGCACAACGCGGGGGGGGAGTGAGTTTTGCGGCGCAGCGGCGGCGGTGCGCAGTGCGGGGACAGTGCGGTTTCTAGTACCTCTCTACTGTCCAGTCCCCGCCACCTCGTGTGTGGGGGAGGGATGGAAATTCTAGTGTACCTCCTATTTTCAATTCTTGATGCACGGATTGGCGTGTTGTTAGGCATCAGACACGTCTGCAAGTGATATCCTGCAGTTCTTGATGGGCGTTGGGGCGGAATTACGCCCGCCGGTAAGCAGCAGGCGGAGGCCGGCGCGCGCCGCGGCGGCAGTGTCTGTGGGTGCCTCAAGTTGGGGACGGCAGGAAATGGGATACCAGTCACGCGCGCGCCCCCAAAGCGTGAGCCCGCTAGTTGTGAGCAGGTGGTCACAGGCAGCACAGCACACCTGCGCCCTGCTGGAATGTGGGCAGACACTTATACTATGATCATGTACTTATGGGCCTGTGGCTAGGGTACCGAGCAGGAGTGGGCTATTGTAGCAGCGCGCTGTCATATTTGACCCAGGTGTGTGCCACGTAACTGCCACTGCTGTTCCCTTGCACCTAACGAGCTTTCCTTCCTGCGATACAGTTGTTGGTAGCTTGGTCGCTGTGCCCTGCCAGCACAATTATCACACCGCATTCAGCCGCGCATTGGCTGCACATCCGACGGTGAGCAGCAGACGCCCCTTACGCATACAACCAGGTGCGGAAGTAGACCCCGGGTCTTGCCTGGCCTCATAATCGGCGACCGCCTTGGCCTGCGCGGTTCACGTTGTCTACGTCCACATGATACACATACTTCAACAAGTATAAAAATACTTCAGAAGTACTTCAGAAGTACTTCGAGTATAGCATACGTGGGAGAGAATTCCAAGTATATCGTCAAGCAGCCAGGTGCCACGTAGACCCCGGGTCTTGCCTGGCCTCATACTCGTGGCCGCCTTGAGCTGCGCGGTTCATACTGCCTAAGTTCACATGATACACATATATTGGTATGTACATACGTCATGTATGAGGCATACTTTGAAGAGATATATCATCAAGCAGCCATGTGCGCAAAAAGACCCCGGGTCTTGCCTGGCCTCATACTCTGTGATCTCCTTGAGCTGTGCGGGCGTGAAGCCGCCCTCGGGCACCGGCAGGTCCATCCAGGCGGGGCGCTCCAGCGCCTCCGCCGCCATTTGGTCCTGCGCACAGCCGCACACAAAGCGGGGATTTCAAGCACTTGTAAGTCAACCAGTTGAAGCTTCTCACCAAGTACCAGCACGCCTTTTGTATGGCGTGGCAGCAGGTTGACAGCGCGAGCGAGCCTATAAACATAGTGTAGGCATAGGAAAGGCAACTATGAAAGCACCCATGCCTGATACCTCCGCAAATGTTTAAGTCAAAAATGTTACCTGCGTTTATGATTCTGGGGGGGATGCGTGGCGGGCGCCGACGCTGCTCAGCAGGCACGCACACCCAGACCGCGCCATGCAAGGCGTGCGACTTCCGTATCTGTACCAACTCGCACAGTTCATGGGGAGCACCACCACCGTGGCAGCATGCTGCGCCACGGCCACTGCGGGAAAGCAGCTGTGCAGTTGCGAGGGCGAGAGCGGCGACGACAAGCTGCTGCTGCGTGCACTCATCGCAGGACGGAGGGAGCAGCGTGGCGGTGGTTGCGTGACCCGCAGTCTCGAGTCTCTAGCGTGCCGCTCACCCGCAGGCTGCATGCGCCACTTCACCACAAGGGCGTTTCGCATTTGCTCAGCAGTTTTTGTGAGCACGTAGTGGGCAGTAGCGGGCAGCGGCTCACTTTCTGCGGGAGCGAGTGAGCTGCTGCTAGCGCACGCAGGCTGGGCCAGCGAAAGCGGCATGCACACTGATGCCATGTGGGACATGGTTAGTGGTTTCATGACTTTGCACTTGACTTCACCATGCCTGCCGCGTGCCCACAGAAGGCGAGCACAAGAGCTACTTGTGAAGAAATCAGCCACACAGGGGTGAGATACCACGCTGTCACACGCGCGCGCCGCAGGAGAGGGTGAAACGCAAGTGTCTACGTCTGAAACTTCCCAAAGTATATATATATTTTGAACTGTTATTTGCAGTATTGGTTCTTGCCGGCGTGCCATTCATCAGCACCCTGCATGCGCGGGTTCACTGGAAAAGGCTGGAAGAGGTACCCAGCCACACGGGGGGAGTCCGCCAAGCTGTCGCGCGCGCCCTCCGCAGGAGAGGGTGAACGGCATGGTGCTGATGTCGCCAATGGCGCACCTGCTTGCGCACCTGCAGCATGCCCGTTACCAGCGTGCTGCATGCGCCACCTCACGTCACAGAGCTACCCAGCCAAGCTGTCGCGTGCATCGCAGGAGAGGTTCTGGTGAGCAGCATGGTGCCGTGACAATTCTGTGACCCGCGGCGCACCTGCTTGCGCGTCTCCAGAGTGCCGTTCATCATGTCGCGCAGCGCGCGCAGGCCTGCGTCCGCGCCCGCCGCCTCCTGCGCTTGCACAGACGGGGGTGGCAAATGTCACAGCGGGTGGACACGGCATGACAGCATGCAGTGTGTGTAAGGGCGGGCTCGCATAACGGCATGCCATTACGGTGCGCCCCCGATTCAGTGTGGGGCAGCGGCACCTCGCACTAAAGAATGGGCCGCCTCCTGCGTTTGCGCGGTCACAGCGGGTGGACACGGCATGACAGCACGCAGTGCGCCAGCACGCAGTGTGTGTGAGTGCGGGCTTGCATGACAGCATGCCGCCATTCTGGTGCGCCAGACTGTCATCGGCGCTGGCCCGGCGCACTGTGGAGGGTCGCGCAAGCGCGCGTGTTACACAGTGGGAGGGCACATCCTGAAATAGTCGCCCGGGCTGAAACTCTCGGAGGTTCGAAGTGCACGGGGAGCGGGCGCGTTGCTCTGTTGAGCCACTCAAACAACTATCGGTATGTGCAAGCTGTGGAGGGTCGCGCAAGCATGCCTGTTACACAGTGGGAGGGCGCGTTCTGAAGTAGTCGCCTGGTTGGAGGTTCCGAAGTGCATGGGCAGCGGGCACGCTACTTTGATGAGCCACTAAAACTACTACTGGTACGCCATGTATGCAAACAATGTAGCCCAGCATTCAGGCATGGTACGGAGCACAGTAGTACGTAGCTGACGATGCAAAGCATCGAGGGGGGCGGTGCATTGCTATGGGAAGCACCCCAAAAATGTTACCAGTCGGAATGGGACGGTGATGGCACTGTGCTCGTCCATCGACCCCCGACGGACACTGCTGCCACGGGCCCTGTGTTTAGTGACGCCAGCGTTCACGGCCGTTCGCGCGCCCTGCTGCGCCACGTATTTGTACGCCAAAAAACGAGATGCACGAAGTATTCCCTGTGCAAATGCGTTCGTTTGAATACGCTGCACCCGCTCCTCCGCCCGCTCGCGCGGTCGGCGCTCGTGCCGGGCGGCAGGGCGGTGCCAGCGCGTCCGCGTGTGCACGTGCCAGCTACATGTCGTACTGTATGCCATACGGCGTATAATGATAAGGTCATACCACAAAAAGAGATGAACTCCATATTCCCTGTGTAAATGCGTCCATTTGAATACGCTACACGCCGTACTGTATGCCATACGGCGTAGAATGAGAAGGGTATACGCGGTGACCCATGACCACCCGTGAGACACCGCCAGCGCCACGCACCGCCGCTGGCGTGTGCACCCCTGCCGTGCGCGCCTGAGAGCCTCAACCACCCCCCGACACTCGTGACAGGATTGCAAATTCTAGAGTAGTCGTTCGCATCCACTTACTGCCTTCCTTTTTTTCACTACATATTTTGAACGTGCGATTTTTTCTGGAATAGATGACGAAACCATACATTCCAGGCAAGCCTTTGCATTTTTGGGGGGGGCGGGCGCACGAAAGACTCGCGGTGCCGCAACAGGGGGACCCCGCTGGCGCCGACTGCCAGGTGCGTCTGTGCGCGTGAGATGTGGCGCCACCGCCGCTGACCCTCTCTGGTGTGCAAGACGCATGCTGCCTTCTGCTGAGCACATGAGCGATGCCGGGCATTTTGGAAATTTATTAAACACCGGTAGAATATGCGAAAACTGTTTTAGGAGCGATAAGCGCTAGGTCTCACCGGTAGGGGCCGTCACCGTGGGCGGACCCATGCAAAGGGGTAAACAGCGCAGAGACCTGCGCCTACCCAGGGCAGCAAGTCCCATACCACCTACCGAACGCGGATTTCATCATAGAGATGTGGTGCGTTCAAGAAATATATACATACGGTGCGAGACTTGGCTGCCCTTAGTAGGCGCAAGTCTTTGCTTTGTTCACCCCCTTTGTACGGGTCCGCCCAGGGTGACGGCCCCTACCGGTGGGAAGACCTAGAGTTTATCGCTCCTAGATGAGTTTTCACATATATGTATATGATCCATAAAGTGTGCTTACCTGCTCCTTGCGGCGCCTCTCCTCCTCGGCCTTGGTGCGCGCCTCCCGCGCCGCCACGCTCTCGTACGGGCGCGTCTTCATCTCGCGCAGCTCCACCTGCTCCGCAGCCAGACATGCAAGCGCTTTTCAGCTTCTCGGCGGCCCGAAGAGAACGCACTTTCTCAGCCGCCTCTTATTGGCGGCGAAAACTCGCCCACTGCGTGACATACTTCTGACGTAGTGTTCACAGGAGCGCTGGAGGTCAGGGTCACCTCGGGAGAAGGAGGTGCACCTACACAGCAACCGTGTGCACGTACACGTGTGTTGCTTTCGGAAGGCCAACTGGTGTGTGCAGCCGCTCAGCCCTAAATCTCGTTCGGCGTAGGCGGCGAGCTGGGCGCTTTGGTGCCATGCGGCGCTGGTTCTACTGTGTAGGCTGCTCCGGTATTGGTACTTACTGTTTGGAAGGCGTCAGCCGCGCCCCATGTGCACAGGGCTTTCCATGCCCGAAGCAGAGTCTGAGAAAAGTGCATGTGTACATGTAAATGTATGTACGCTTGTTAACATACCTGCAGGATGTCTGCGGAACCACAAAAAAAAGTGTACGTTGGACATAAAGTACCCATGAAATTTGTTAAAACATATTTGCAGGATTTCCGCGCAACCACATAAAAGCATGTGTACGTTGGACACAAAATCACCCCATGGAGCCTAGCCTGCCATTTTGGCCCACAGCCACGGAGCTGCGCTGAGCAAACCCTTCTGAAGTACAGGTTGAGGTAAGCACAAGGCACACCCGCCCCAACCCCACCTTGAGCACCTCCGCCGGCCGCTCGGCTGGGTCACATTGTGGGGCGCAAACCAACTAGTAAAGTGCACTTACTGTTGAAGTACAATTTGAAGTAAGCAAAGGCACACACACCCCAACCCCACCTCCTCCGGCCGCTCGGGGGTCCCACGTGGGGCGGAAGTAGTCCTCCGTGCCCCCCACGAAGTAAAGTTGAACTTAATATTGAAGCAGAAGTTGAAGTAGGCAAAGGCAAACTCACCTTGAGCACCTCCTCCGGCCGCTCAGTGGGGTCCCACGCGGGGCGGATGCAACTTGGTAAATTTGAACTTACTTTTGAAGTACAAGTTGAAGTAGGCAAAGGCAAACGCACCTTGAGCACCTCCTCCGGCGCCTGGTGGGATCCCACATGGGGCGGAAGTAGCTTAGTGAAGTTGAACTTAATACTAAAGTACAAGTTGAAGTAGGCAAAGGCAAACTCACCTTGAGGACCTCCTCCGGCCGCTCGGTGGGGTCCCACGTGGGGCGGAAGTAGTCCTCCGTGCCCCCCACGGTGCCGCCCGCGGCGCACAGCAGCGCCAGCTCCTGCAGGATCTCGCGGATGCGGTTGTTGCGCTCCTGGATGCGTTCCACGCACTCCTCCTGTGGCAGTTGAAGTGAATGTTGAATTGGAAGTTGTGGTTGAGGCGCGCGCGAGGGCGGATGCCAGAAGGCATCCACTTCTAGAAGTACCAGGTATGTGGGAGCAAGCGCGCATGCAGCGGCGGCGTCGGCGCGGCGCCCGGCGCGCGGGTGCTGGCTGGTTGCGAGTGGTGCGGGACAACAAATTGAAGTTGATGTTTTAAGTTGTGATTGAGGTGAACCTGTCACATGAGGACAGACGCGCGGCGCACGGGGAACATGCGGCGGGGAGCGAGCGTGCATGCAGCGGCGGCGGCGGCGGAGGGCGCATTGCCCGGCATGCGGCTGTCAGCTGGTCTACGTGGGGCAAGAGATGGTGAGCGTGTGTGCGGCGGCTGCTCTATAATTAAATGTTCACCTTGGCGACGGCGAGCGCGTCAAAGTGCTTGTTGTACGCCACACGCGTCTCCAGCGCCAGCTCCAGCAGCAGCAGAATCTGCAGTGAGGCGGAGGCGGAAGAGCGGCGCGCGCGCCAGCAGGTTAGACTGCATCAGTTGTACCTAGATGCGTTTTCATTTGTGTACTTCAGAAGTACTTACTTTTAGAGGGAGTTTAATACCGATACATACCAGTTCTAATGTATACAGTGGTGATTTCAAGTGCCAGCACGCATGGCAAACGACAGAGGGCTCTCCTGCCCCGCTTTTGTCACAGTCGTTGCACCGTTGCATGCCGCGGGGGCTCTGGCTCAAACCAGCGGTGCCAAGCGCATGCAAGGGTGGACGCCCGGCTCCACCACGTGCTCATGAGTGTGCAACAAGGTTACCTCTAGGCTGTAGCCGGAGGTCACACATGGCCGGCGAGCGTTACACCACAGCGCGCGTGCCACAACACCCCAGTTTCTGCCCCAGTTCGTGCCCCAGTTTGTGCAGTACACCAGAGACACAGAGTGGCGTGCACCCACACAGCACTACCCCCTCAGGCTCACCAACTGGATGTTTTGTGCCCCCCTCACGGTCCCGCGGCAACAGTTACTCTCAAATGATATACCTATATACCTATATAAGTAGTATATGGTAACTTTTACCTTTAAAGGCACTACAACGGTACTTCACGTACTATATATACTAGTACTATTCAGTACTTGACTTGTTGTTATTTATCTGCACTTGCAGGCATGCAAGGACCCATGCGTTGCATGCCAGCGCGGTCGCGGCGATGGCACGTGCTCGCTTCGAAGTCGTAGTGTACTACCTCAAAGTACATACTTCTGCAGTATATCCCTATACTACTAGTAGTACAAGGTACTGAACTATCATAACCAGGTGTGCCGCCGCAGCTCCCCCACCTGCGTGCGCTTCTGCCGCGGCGTGCGCAGCGCCAGCGGCGGGTACAGCAGCCCCATCGTGTCTGCAGCCGCCGTCTCCCCCACGCCATCTGCCCCGTGCGCGCTCGCGGCGCCGCCGCCCCCCGCCCCCCCCGCCCCCGCCGCCCCCGCTGCCGCCCCCTCCCC
>JAULBY010102638.1:0-27779 GCA_032358315.1 Ophiocytium majus
CTGTCTGATTTCCTGGTCACACGCACCGTGTGCAAAGGGCTTTCCGCGCCCTAAGCGGAGTTTAATAAGAGTACACGGTACCAGCAGCACCACATGGCAACAGAGCGCCCAGCCCATTGCCTACACCGGAGCCAGATTGAATGCTGCACAGCAGTACCCACCAACCGCCCTTCCGAAAGTATGAAATCAATGTGTACTTAATTTACAGGGTATACCTGATGCATGCCCATACAAAATGACATGTGCTTCTAATACGTTGCTACGTGCAGCACCCTCCTAGTGCCTCTCACCAGTGCACACACGGTGCGGCGCCCAGATGCTGCACAACCGAACCACACGCCACATGGGCAAACAAACAGCGTGAACACAATCTGTTGCAAGTGCATCTTCATGAGCAATGAGATTACTGGATTGTGCAGACCTGTGCACTTTGGAGTTTGCTACTTCAAGTTTGTGCACGCCGCCCACACACGCGCCCGCCTGGCAGCGGCCATCCCATCTGCTGCAGTGCGCCAACACACAGCCATGCCACACGAATGCCAACGGCACACCAGACTGGCAATGCGCATGTGCGGTGCTACCAAGGATCCAGACAGCAGGCACGGTGGCAGCGCGGTGCTCAGCAGCTGTGGCCACCAATGGCACAGTGCTGTGGGAACGACATGGTGTAGCCCTCAAGCTACCAGCTTCCGGAGCCGCTGCACGCAGCTGCCGCGCCCACTTCATGCATGCGCCGCCATGCGGAAGGCCATGGCATGACTGGCAGCATTGGCATGCCTGCCATGCTGCATGCGCATGTTGCTCAGCAGCAGCGGTGGCAGCCACAGGCATGTGCGGCCGTGCAGCTCAGTTGTCAGCACAACTGCACTGCAGCAGCAGCGACAGCCCTACCCATGTGCCCCCACGCCCCAGTCGACACGGCAGGTCAACACCCAGAGAACTCCCGCCTCCCCACACGCCGCGCTAACTGCCTTCACTGGGCGGGCGGGGGAGCTGGTTAACGACAGTCAAGGCAGCAGCATCGCAGTCGCCAGAGACAGCAGAGCAGCTCCACTCAGGCACACTGATGCGGTAACAGCACACGTGAGTTCCACTTACGACCAGGGTTGCAGCGTACACTGTACGCTTCATTTACACTGCACGGTGGTACGGTGCGCTTACCACACGTGTCGGCATACATGCCCTCTGGCTGCCAGCTGAGCTCTTTGCACTGATGGTACAGTGCATCCACCAAAGGGGTCTAGGGAGAAACCCAGAGCTTTCTCTTTTTTCCCTATACCCTTTGCATCATCCAGGGGTTTTAGAATCGGAGAATTAGACCCGGGAGAGTGCATCCACCTCACTGGGCGGCAGCCGCGGCTAGAGCCTGTTCCCTTGCGCATGCCGTCGTGGGCGTCACGTCCGCCAACCCCTGCTCAAAGTCGCGCCTCGTCACAACAACGGCGTCCACATCCCAGAATTTTCCGCTGGCGGCGCGGTCTAGGGCGTAGGCAGCGGCCGCGCGCACCACGCCTGCGAGCTCAGCGCCGCTGAATCCGTCGGTGCGTGACGCCAGCCCCTGGGGGGGGGAGGGGGAGGGGGAAGGGGAGGCGGAAGGGGGGGGGGTCAGCATTTGGTGGCAAGTGCGCGAGCTAGGGGGCGAAGGGGGGGGGGCAAGGGGTCTATGGAGTACAAAGGAGGTTTCATAGAGTCGTTTTGGTGGTGGTGGCGGAGGGGTTGGGTGTGTGTGGCTGCTGTGGCATGTTTTTGTGCTGTGTGCTGTGCTTGCAAGGGCGTTAGTTAGGGTGTGTACCAGGTTTTGGTGAATTTACCATGTGCTCATGGATGAATTTAGAGTTTCGTTTTAGCTGGAGTACTGTCACACACTTGGTGTGCCGGCAGCCACTGTAGGTGTTTTTGGCCAGACAAGTGGAGCGCAGCGGGTCTGCCCTGTTTTGGTCGCCCGCAAGAGAGTACCGGTACATGGCACTGGCAATTCAGTGCACGGTAGTGTCACCCCCCTCGCAGTCCGCACTCACGCGAAACCCGCACCAACTCAGTATGGCTTTGAACATGCAAGAATTTGGGAATGTTGACCCCCTTCCAACGCATGCATGTCCATCCTTTGTGAACAGCACAACGCACTCGTGCGCCCACCTACCGTAACTGACGGATTATAACGCCCCCCCGCGTTGTCAGCGGCGGGGTTTCCTGTTGCTAGCACGGGGGGCGTTACACAATGCACCCGCGTGATACCGGTACAGCCCAAATTTGTATAGAATACCCCCCCGCGTTGTCGTCATTGAGGCGCCGTCAGCCTCGCCGGGAGCGGTATACAGGGTCATATGACGCTGCATAACGCCCCCCTCGTTAAACACGGCCCCTGCGTTATACTCCGTCAGTTACGGTACTGCTTGCAGTGCTATCCAGTACTAATGTATATACTACCAGTAGTTTTGTGAAACTCCACTTGCGGTGCGGAAAGCCCTGTGGACATGGCGTGCATGTGAGTGGAAAAAGCATGATGATACATGCTGTTGCTAGTGAAGACTGCGGCAATGCTCAGCACCGCGCACTCTCGTGTGAGCCTGGCATTGCCACAGCGCTACTCTAGTCTATATACTACTGTAGTAGTACTCTATTGTAAGCAGCTCATGTGGGCGCAACTCACCTGCAGGAACTCAGCATACTTGTCCTCCTCTGATGTGTGCATCTCCATCCTCCCAGTTGACCACATGCGCTGGGTGTGTATGCGCAGAATCTCAGCGCGCCCCTCCAGGTCTGGGTGGCTTACCTGTGTGTGCATGTGCACCAGCAGGGCAGCAGTGCTCAGCATCATCATTGCTCAGCAGCAGTGAGCAGCAGATACTCTGCTGTATGCCATGAAGACAACCGCACAGCACAAGCACACATTATGATAATGTAATACCGGTATACTATGTGGCTGACCTGCGTGTGCATGTGCGCCAGCAGGGCAGCCGTGCTCAGCAGCATTCTTGCTCAGCAGCAGTGAGCGGCTGGGGTGTGGCCTACACCGGGGACAGGGCCTCGCACAGACTGCATGCCGTGCAGGCAACCACACAGTACGCGCACACATTATAATACTACGTGTGATACCGTTAGACTTTAGGTACTGTACTGCCGACGTGTGTGTGCATGTGCGCCAGCAGGGCAGCAGCAGCGCTGAGCAGCAGTGAGCAGGTGCGGTGTTCCTACGCCTGAAACTAACTGAGACTTGGCTAAGACTATGTCGACCGTGAGACAACCACGCAGCATAAGCATGTACTTCTGAAGTACACAAGAACTTCAACTGAAGTAGGCTATACGGGTACTATAAAATACTTCGTACCGGTAAAACATACTTCAAGAAGTATCAACACAGCATGTGGCGCAGTGCAGCGCACCACGGCGCCGGTGCCGGAAAGCGTGTCTGCCAACCGTATGGTGCTGCCTATCCCATGCGACTCACGCACCCCTAGCCTAGCTGCCTGATGGAAGTTCCACAGTGCGAGACGTTGACGCTGGAAAAAGTGAGCTGCTGCACCTATGCAGGCAGTGTTGGCAGGTCAATACCGTGTGAAAGTAAAACGGGTGGGCGGCTGTGTGTTAAAGGTGTGTTTGGGCGTACCTCAATGTGCACCTCAAAGCGCCCCGGCCGTAGCAGGGCAGGGTCAATGAGGTCTCTCCTGCAAGGACACAGGGCGGCAGCGCACACCAGCACCACACACGTCGATGCAGGCGCAGGATTGCGAACTGTGTGAGTTCAGCGGGCCAGGGTCAATGAGAACTCCGTGTCAGCCTCACTGCCTCAGCCAGGTGCTGCCACACCGACACATGCCAGCACTGGCAGTGTGAGGTCGGGACTCCAGGCGGCAGTATATCCTACGGCGGGCCGGCCTGCCCACACGGACGCACCGCAAGCCTCTCGGCCTGGCTCCGGTTGTGGTGGCTGCTTCAGTGGTGGTGGCCCCCCGTGGTTGCGTGGTGGCAGTGTCACAGCAACAGGTGGTCCTTACCACCTACCCGCGTATAGCCTCCGTGCCTGGCGCAGCTGCAAAGGGTGCCGGTGCTCGGCAATTCAACTCCTATGCCCACATCAAAACCTTGGGCTAAAAAAAGCCCAAGTTAGCCCAAGTCAAAACCATGCACATGGATGTTGGTACCGGGGACATGCGAGCACACATAAGGGCTGTCTGGTGTTTTCACCAGGTGGACAAATCACCCCACAGGCTTCAGACTGGCGTGTCTGCCCCAGCCACGACAGTATCTGGGCGTAGCAACCGTTTAGGTGTCTTTCACATGAAAAAGGCCATGCAGGCATGCTAGCGGTGCCCAGCAGCCAGGTCACCTGTTGGTGAGGCCGATGATGAGCGTGCGCGTGGTGAGCTGCTGCACCCCATCTGGAGTAATTCTGAAAATAAAACGACTACCCATGTGTCGCCTCCGCGCCAGGTGCAGCTGCAAGAGGTGGTCAGCCATTCAGCTGGCATGCCCACACTAGAATCATGCACATGGATGTTGGTGCCGGGCACAGGCGAGCACACACAACATGCCATTAAATCAGGTGCTAGTAGTGTCCAGTGGACAGGTCACCTGTTGGTGAGGCCGATGATGAGCGTGCGCGTGGTGAGCTGCTGCACCCCGTCCATGCACGCCAGCAGCTGGTTCACTATGCTGTCGCGCACACGCTCCCCGCTGTCGCCGCCTCCCCTGCGCGGCATGATAACATCACCACAAGTTTCAGTACTTCTGAAGTACAATGCGTAAGTCCACAAGTAGCATACCTACAAGTGCTGTACTACTGTAGAAGTTCACTATTCTGTCGCGCACGCGCTCTCGCCGCTGTCGCCGCCTCCCCTGCGCAGTATTAGCGCAGAAACACGTGGTTCCCCTGCCCACCTGCCGCTGCTGCTGCGGCGGCGGCGAAAGCGGTGCCACAACGGTTGCGGAATGCCCGGCGCCATGGGCAGGCGCACACAGGCATGCAGAACAAGCGGCAACGCGCGTGTGCGGCGAAATGGCCGCGTGCCAGCCGCGGCACACGCCCGTTGGTGACGCGTCACACAACGCTGCCAGCGCCGACACGTTGTCGAGCACCCGCATCCGCTGCTGCTGGTGCTGCTGCTGCTAGTGGGAGTCATTGCTGCTGCTGAGCACGCCCGGCTGGCGGGCACCGCTGCTGCTGCTGCGCATCGGGTCGCCACCCATGCCGGCGGCCCGATGCGCATGTGCTCTTGCAGGGAAAGACCGCCACCTCGTTGCTGCTGCTGCTGCTACGTTGCCGCAGCCGAACAGGTGGGCGTGTCAACAGTGTGCTGTGGCGCAAGCTGCTGCTGGGAGCCTACAGACACACGCCAGCCGCCCCCCGCACCGGACCAACGTTGCTGGGGTTGACTGTGCGATAGCCACAGCCACTGGTGGTGGTGGTGAGCTAGCTGCCGCTCCCCAGAGACAGCACACCAGCTGTGGTGGTGCTGGCGCCAGCAGCACTCTGAAGAGCCGTGCCAGGAGCGCTGGCAGCCACCAGGCCGCTAATCAAGTGAATGTGATGGTCCAGGCTGGCCGTTGCTGGTGCTGAGCAGGTTGTCCAGCTTGACCGCACGATGCATACCAGAAATACTACAGTGGAGGCATACTGTACGGGCATATCACTCATTTGTAAAATGCCATTAGATCTACAGGAGTACGTACTTTGCAATATTGTTGAAGTATGTTAGGCATGCCAGAGGCAGAGCCTGTTGTTGCGGGCACTCCTACAGAAGATTGGCTGTAACAGTCACGGCGCGCGGAGCCCACTTTCTGCTGCGCATGCCCGCTATGGCGTCAGATGTCAAATACAGTTGTACTGTTTCAATGCACGTACGTATCATCAAGTACTGCTAATACCAGGCACGTCTTTATGTACCATACCGGGAGCTGGGTGGGGATGGGAGCAGGTCCCCTGGGACATGGGGCTGTAATCATTAGACTAGTGCTCTGGCAACATGCCAGGCTTCCCTTGAAGTACGCAGTGCTGAGCATTGCTAGCTTTTTCGCTACCTATCTGATCCCTTTTTCTGGTCACGCGCACCATGTGCGAAGGGCTTTCCGCGCCCTAAGCGGAGTTTAATAAGAGTACCATACTGATACATAAAAGACAAGTATGAAAACATAGAAGCACTTGAAGTGCTCTTGAAGTACAGCGGACATACACACTGCGCAAGCACTCTGCCAGCAGCGTGCCACTCACTCTGTGCTGCCGCATTTAAGCACTTCTGTGAAGTACAACGCATGTGAACATAGTAGCATTACTAGTAGTATATGTATATTCGACGAACATGCATACTGTTGCATACACTACCAGTGCGCCACTCACTTTGTGCTGCGCATTCCCGCTATGGCGTCAAATTCGTCCAGCACAATGACGTGCAGTGCCTCATCAGGGTAGGGCGTGCCCGCTGTGAGGTGCAGTGGTTGGTGTGACGGCGCAGGCAGCAGCAGCGGGGGGGGGGCAATGTGCAAGATAAGTACTTAAGTACTTCAAGTATTGTCTATACTTCAGTAGTAGTACACAATACTTTTATTGCATGCAGGTACATACTTGCAAGCGCTATAAACTATATCGAAAAAGGTACCAGGATATATACTTCTTCGATATGTATATATGTGCCTGGTACCTTGCTGAAGTACACCGCTACACTATACTAATTTTGAGGGCATTTACAGTACTTCTAGAGTATAGTAACATTAGCGCCACCGCAGCACCGGCACTGCTCCAGCAGCAACAGCAGTGGTGCCAGCAGCAACAGCAGCAATGCAAAGGAGCAGCGCCGCGCTGCAGTGTGTGTGACACCCACAGCAGCGAAACGTGCAGCTCAGCAGCTGTGTCACGGCAGCACCGGCTACAGTGCTCAGCAGCAGCGGCGGCAGGGCTCGCTACCAGCGGTAGCAGTGCTCAGCAGCAGTGGCGCTGTGACACCTGCGGCAGTGCTCAGCAGCAGCAGCAGGGGTACCGCACGCACCTATGGGCTTGGGTGGGTACTTGAACAGGGTGCGGATGTTCTCCTGCGTGTGAGCACGCGGCAGTTACAAATCGGCAGTTACAGAGTGGCAGTTACGAAATGGCAGCTACAGAGTGGCTGCCAAAAACCGCACCAATGCGACTCACGATGATATAATGATAAAGGATATGTGCACCACCTCACCCTGGCATCAATGAACAGAGCTGCAAAAAAATAATTTTGCTGTGGATCATGGTCCGTTCGTGGGTGAAGTCTGACCACGGCGTACTGCTACTGCTACTTTGAGGTAGTATAAGACAATACTCAGTGAAATCATACAAGGAGACGCCATAACTATTTTACTAGCGGAAAGCATGCCACGTTGACAGCCCTGGAACAATGCAAGATTATGCCATAAAACCCACCAACATCAACTAAAATTGTGTGATGTGGGCAGCACCACATAATAAAGGCGAGTCAGAGGAGCCCACAACGCTGAAGAGAGCGGCCCTATCTTGCCAAGTTCGCAGACATGGCAGTCAACAGTGTCCAACAAAAAGGCCAACCACAAGTTTCATCAACCACTTGCGTATGTGCACTATGGGCCGTACTCCAGAAAAACGTGCTTCTGCAGAAACTAGTGGTGTGGTATTGCCGCAAAAGCGGCGATCGCGCTGGAAGGCTGAGCAATTTTCGCTAGCGTCACCGACACGCGCGCAGCCACCACTCCCTTGCTGGCGCAGCATTGAGCGGCTGTAGCGACCCGGTTGCTGCAGGCTGGGCTAGCAACCCACCCACCCTCCCGGTAGCCCCTGGTACAGGTGTGGTCTGGTGTTGTGGAGGGGATGGCGTTTCAAGATTTTATTTAGGGGCGCCCAGAGAGCGGTCCATGGCCGCTTTGCTGAGCGGAAAACCGCCTTACCTCGCCAACTTCAAACTTGAATTTGTACACAGACATGGCAAACCAGTAGATGATCACAAACAGTACGACCACTTGGTCCAATTCACATGTACTTCAGTATACCTACTACAGTAGAACATGGGTGATACATACTTTGTAATCCAAGTATTAGTACCTCAGAGGAGCCCACGAAGCGGTCCACGACCTACGGACTGCTAACAAACGGCGGCGACACCACACTTTCCATGCCCATTAACTACTAGAATTATATAGCTATAAAAGTATGGGATCTATGTAACCCGTATGTATTCCGGTAAAAGTATGAGACATGTATGTTGCTACTTCTTGAAGTAGAAATGAAACACTATGTACCTCAGCCGAGCCCACGGAGCGGTGCACGATCTCCGGTTCGCTGGCAAGCGGCAGCGACACCACACTTCCATACCCATTCACTGGTACTACTAGGATTACAGTATGTATCCGTAACGGTATGCGATATAAATATGTTTACAAGGGTATAACTACTTCCTGAAGCAGGAATTAAACACAGTGCACCTCAGAGGAGCCCACGAAGCGGTCCATGACCTCCGGTCCGCTGACAAACGACGGCGGCCGCGGCGACAGCAGGGCGGCCAGCCGCCGCGCCAGCAGACTCTTGCCGCAGCCAGGCGGGCCATGCAGCAGAAGGCCGCTCACAGGGGCGATGCCCAGGTCGCTCAGCAGAGCATCGGGTGCGCACAGGGGCACCCACACCCGGCGCCTGATGGCCTCCACCACGTGGTCCATGCCGCCCACCTGCGCGTGTGTGTGTATACAATGATGAAAGGGCTCAAATAAAATGAAAGGGCTTACTGGTTCTATTAGGAATTGGAAAATGTGGGCATAGCATTGCATGAGAGTATGTGTACAGTATCATGATGGCCTCCACCACGTGGTCCATGCCGCCCACCTGCGCGCGTGCGGGATAAAAGGCCGCATATGATTCAGAAATATATAGATACTTCAAGGAATAGGCAAAAAAACTGCATAAAATTGTCTGTACTACCAAATGGTGCTAGTGGCGTGATGGTGACGGTATGTTCTTCCAAGTACATGTTGTGACATGTGATGTAATGGCCTCTACCACGTGGTCCATGCCGTCCACCTGCGCGCGGGGGGATAGTAGATTGGTGAAAGGGTTCATAAGCCATGAAACGACTTGGGAAAATGTAGCTTACTATTGTCTGCATGAGAGTATGCGCACCCCGGTACACGGTGTTATAATGGCCTCCACCATGTGGTCCATGCCGCCCACATGCGGGCTTGGGGGATAAGAGGGTTTATATACTTCAGAAGTACATGCTTCTTAGTGAAGTACTTCAAGCATACTGCTGCAGTATGTACCATGCCGGTATGTAAATACTTCAAAGTAGGAAAAACAAACTACATACTTTTGAGGTACTGAATTGTCTGTACTACCAAATGGGATTAGTAGTATGATAGTATGTACTTCGAAGCACACAGTGTGTTGCACATGTAAAGTCATTGCCTGTGCCTCACGGGTCATGGCGCCCACCTGTGTGTGCGGGGGTATTTATGATGAAAGGGCTTGACCGTTGACACAAGAGGATGTGTTTGTATGACACACTGTGTAGTGTGCATGCTCCAGGGTACTACAAGAAGGCCGCGCCCTAGGTAGCCTGCGGGCACCCGCTAGCCCTCTTCTTTGTCCGTACACACACTTTGTCGTGCATTTGATTCGTGTCATGGCCGCCAGTGAGCGTGCTGGCATGCATATGTCATGGGCTCTTGCACGCCCCCAAGTGCAAATAAATAAAAATACAAGAAGTATATACTTCAAAGCATGTGTCAACATCGAAGGTCATAGAATTTTGCATCCACCGCGTGGTCCATGCCGCCCACCTGCGCGAGTGGGGAGTGGCAGATGATGAAAGGGCTTTATGGCATGAACAGAAAGTGTATGCCGGTACCATTGTCTGCATGGGAGAGGATGTGTGTATGCACACACATGTTAAATGGTATCATACAAAGAGAAGTATACATACGTACAGTACAAACACGTACACATACTTGAAAAGTATATTATACTTCAGAAGGTCAACGTTTGCAGTAACTGTATGCCAGGGTAGGCTTGTCCTTTTTTTTGCTACCATGTGGTTACATACTTCAAAGTATACACTTGAATTATATTACGGTATGAACATGTAAATATTTAACCAGTACATACATAACTACTTAGAAGTACATAATAACACTTATAAATGATTACAGAATGGTGTGTCCTCGACAACGTGTTCTGCCCCAAACCTGCCAGCGACAGTGGAGTATGAATGAAAAATACTTACCATGCTGTTTGTGTTCACAAGCACACATCGGCATGACCTGCTTTTGGCAGCGCTGAGATGACACACCTGGGAAAAATCATCACCACCGAGCCTGAATTACAACAGCCGTTGCGAGGGCAGGAATATTCCACCTGGAAATACAGTGGAGGTTGCGGCAGTTTGCACACTTCCTCGATGTTAGGACGCACCGTGCGTCATCAGCTACCTACAATTTCGGCTGCCCACCTCAATTCTTTCTATAAACATAAATAATTTTAATTTTGATTATTTGAAATAATTCGTTGGCTGAGTTGCGCGTGCCCAGTACCGCTGTTAACTCTGTCATCAGCGACTGCCACCTGGTTTTGAAGCTATAGTGCAAAACTCATTGCAGCCATGTTCAAGTGGGCATTGCACGCACTAGAGATAACTCACTTGCACACCCCAGCTAGTCGGCCTAGCTAGGCCTAGCCTCACTCTTCTCTTGTGCCTCAGAGCTTGCAGTGCCATCACTGCATGGCATTGTACAATTCACATGGTGTCCCCCGATGGACTGTGATTGGCCGTGTCACGCACTGAGCGGCACACAAGTGCACACAGTACTGTGGCAGTTCTATGGTTGTGACCATATGGTTTAAAGACGCCTAAATAGGGAAGCCCGGAATTGGCGCCAGCAATGGCGGTAGTTGGCTAGGAACACCTGTGCCCAAGGCTTACAGCGTCTTTTTTACGCTACAGTGTGAAGAATGCACCAGTACCATGCACATACATGTACAAGCTGTACTGCTGTTGAAAGATAACATGAATTAGAACAGGAAACAAAAAGTCCACGCAAAGGCACCCGCGCGGCCGCCAAATGGGAAACCCACGAGAGCCTTGGAATGCACCAACTCCTAATGCACCAAGGAGCCAGGCACAAGGGCATCTTCTGTACTTAGAATATTAAGCTATGCAAATAATACATTTAATGATAATAAATTATTATAATACTGCAAGTACACTTGGTTTTGAGGCCTGGGAAGCCCGGGGAAGACATATACACCACACACCCATGTTTTGCAGATCGTCACAGGAGGACTTGGGGTACAATTAGAAATATAGGTGCAGCAGCCCACCTGAAGGGCCTCCTTGTCAAGCCGCACCACGGGCCGCCTCCTGTCCTGTTCCGCAGCTGCTGCCGCTTCCGCTGCCGCCGCATCTGCTTCTGCTGCCGCTGGTGCCTCTGCTGCTGCTGACTCTCCTGCTGCTGCTGTTACTGCCGCAGCTTGTGCCTCCTGTTTTTCTATCCAGTAAAAGGCAGCCTCAGGCCCTCCCACTGCTCGTGTCTCCCGCTGCCGCTGCTGCTGCGCCGGCCTCGTGGCTGCAGCCGCCGCGTCCACAGCTGCGGCCGAGGTTAAACCCCTGGCGAAGTCTGCGCCGCTGTTGTCATCGGCACCAGCGCCATTTGCTGCTGAAGCGCAGCGGCGGCACACGGGGCGGGCGGGGCGGGGCGGGGCCACCCCATGCTGGAAGGCGTGAGCCCTGCACGCCGCTGCCGCCACAGCCATGACGCCAACCAGAGTCTGCCTCATGGCGCCACGCCTAGTGGGTGTTGTGTGATGCGTGTGCGGTGTCATTGGTCACACTGTTGAAGTGCAGGAACTTCAAGAGGACCGTGGGTGAAAAGTGGCGGTTGGGTGTCGCCGTGCACGCACACCGAGGTGTGTGCACCTCTCCCCCGGGGGGACCTCCCCTCACCACCTCATGAGCTCACCCGAGACATCTTTACCCGTAGTTTAGACCGGTGCGCACATGCCCTCATGTCTCCATGACTAATACACAAACTTCAAGGCCACCCGCCAGTGCGTTGCCGCACGGCATTGCGGCGTGCGGCAGCGTGTAGGGGCGAGCCAGGGCCAATGCTGTGGGGTGACACAGAAAAGCAGTCAGTTTCGACTCCACGCTCACTACCAACATGGCATGTGGACAGTGACCGCAGCCAGCTGCGCCGCGGCACTGCTGGGCCACAGGCGGTCTCCTCGCTGCGGCAATGATTACGGGGCATGCCAGCAGAGCCATGCTGCTGCCAGACTGCAGTCACATGACACATCGGTGGCATACTGCAACTGCACGGATGTCACAGAGGCCCGCTGCACCTGCAGGCACTGCCGTGTCCCAACGGTAAACGCTTTCCTGCTGCTTTTGTGCAATGCAAGGTCCTGCAGGTGGTCGAACTGCACTGCCATCGCCTGAGGCTGTCAACGACGACTTCTTGAAATGCAGGCGTACACTGTGGCAGGCAGGACAAAAGAGAGAGAGAAAAAAACTGATGCAAATGAGCACATGTCCCACCGTAACTCACTCAAGTCATTGCGGCAGAACAACCAGGGCTGTGCAGTCTCATTATATCATGTGTTGCAAGGGATGGTGGCCTGGCGGCCAGCAGGGTGGCCGCCAGTGCCAGCAGGTGCTGCTCAGCAGCAGCAGTGGCACCAGCAGCACAGCTCAGCAGAGTGGCACATGTGCTGCACGACGGACGCCAAGGGGCCCAGCAGCGGCTGAGCACATGTCTGCACTGTAAAACTACCAATGTCGCATGAGCGGTACTTGTGGGTGAGCAGCACATACCATGTGCTGACAGCCGCACAAAGCTGCTCAGCATTGCAGTGCACAGGCTCAAGAGTCCTGGACACTTAGTTACAATGACAGCCCGAGAGTGGTAGCGACCGCGGTGCACACCAGATCGGTGCCTGGCCAGCCTTTGCCAGCCACTGCCACTGCTGCTGGAACTACCGCAACCTGACACTGTCAGGCTATAAACATGTCTACAGAAAGTTTCTGTCAGAAACAGATTGGGGAGCACTGGTGCAACATGGCATAACTTGCCTTTAGTGTGGCACTGCACTGATGCAGCAGCTTAGCTTGTCAATGAGCAGCGGTGCGGCAGCATGCCAATCAGCTGGCACACAAGGCGTGCCCCTGCTACTCCCGCTGCGATGCACCACTGATGCCCAGACTGTGCAATGGTGGCACGCTCCCCCCCGCCACTGCAGCACCCTGGAACCTAGCCTAACTGAACTGAACCATGCCCACCTGAGTCGCGGCGTAGGCTGCCGGTCCCCCAGGTACCATGGCGCAACACGCATCTACAGGTGTTGGGCTGAAGAGCTCAAAGTTAAAGTTGGACAAATTGAAGTTTGGCCCGGCTGCGGCAGGCTCTGGTGCCGCCGACACAGGCGCCGGCAGCTTCGGCTCGTCCCACACGCCGCTGGGTAACACAACAGGCGGGGGTGCAAGGGGCATGGCCGGGAACAGGGGGGGCACATTGGGAGCGCACTGCCATCCCGGCGGTTTCGCCCAGTGCGGTGGGGGTCCGCCCATTGGCACGAAAAAGCCGCCTGCTTGAGTAGTAGCTGGTGGCGGTACGCTGCTGCGAGGGTCTGGTGGTGGTGTTGGCGCTGCTGCTGCCACTGCTGCGAGCACACGGAGGCTGGTGCTGCAGCCTGAGCTTGGCGCCGCGGACGCTTCGAAGGCTTCGGGCTGGTGCACGGGAGTTGACGTGGAAGTTGAAGTTGTAGTTGAAGTTGAAGTGGGCGTCACCAGCAGCAGCGGCACCTCAGGGCTGTGGCAGTACTGCAGGTGCAGCAGTGTGTAGCGGGTGAAGGTGCGCGTACCGCCAGATGACAGGTTGCTGGCCACAATGCTGTGTACCACTGTGCACTGTGTGTCCCTGCACAGTGTGTTTATGTGGGGGGGGGGGGCAGGGGGGCGGGGAGGAACCGGCAACAGGGCAGGCGCCACCACAGTGCGGTCAGTGCTTGTGGACTACTGGCAGTGCGGGTGTAGCAGCGGCCTTACACAAGATGTGCATGTGTACAGTTACTGTGCACAATGGTGGACATACTGCACTACTGATGCACACAGGGTACAACAGCTCCCTTCCAAACAATTTTGCATTGCCAGTGCGGCTCTGGTTGCTGTGTGTGTGGCGCTAATATTCATGGCGTGCCGCACTGCCCTACTGGTAGTACAGTGCTGCATGCATCATATGTCATTGATGATGATGATGCTAGTCAGATGGCTGCAGGTGCACGTGCGTTAAAATACGTGGGAAATGCCAAAGTGGGCAAGTGTTTACCAAAGTACAACTGTTACAGCGTTCTACGATGGTCTGCAGGCGGTATGCTACTGTAGCTGTTGCCGGCGACTGTAGTACAGTATGTATATACTTTCAGTAGTATATATGTGAACTACTTGAAGTATATGGTGCTGCAGATGCATAGCTGCTAAACACCACTGCACAGTATAAATTTGCATGCTGCCTCGCACCTTGTGCACAGTGCCATGTGCACCTTGCCACTCTCATCTTGCGGCAGCTTGTCCTTCTCGCACACAAAAGCCTGCGCATTTACGCTCTGCACCAGCCTGTCGTGCTGGCTGCGCTGCCCAGCGCTGAGCAGCAGCGCCGCCAGCCTGCTCAGCACACGGGTGGCAGTGCACGCATTACTGTTGAAGTAGGACCAACCACAGGTGCCCGCCACCAGTGCAGAAGCGATTGGCAAATCGTTGATGCGCATGTGTAAGTGTGCTTGTGTTGAACTCCGCTTAGGGCGCTGAAAACCCTTAGCACACGGTGCGTGCGTGAGCAGAAAAAGGACGATCAGACACGCGGTTGCTAGCAAACAGGCTGGCCATGCTCAGCACAGTGCGTATACTCTAAGGGAAGCCTGGCATGTTGCCAGAGAGCGTAAGTGTACGCAGTGTGCATACACACACGGTGCATTGGGCAGACGCCCAGCAGCGCCTGCGCATGTGCTGCTGGCGGCGCTCGCTTGGTGACACAGGTAGGCAAACGTCGACACGTCTCGTTGCTGAGTGCACCCTACCCGCCCGATTACGCTACCTGTAGAGTGTACTAGCGCACACATGACCTCGTATCTGTGAAGTACTTGAAGTACAAAGTGCACCTGGTGCACAAACTTCAACATTGAAGTATGCTGCACGCCACTCCTGGCACGTGCAAGCTGCGTGACAGCAGGCGGCAGGCAAATGTGATGAGCCTTAGCCGTTGCACTGCACCTACCAGTGTGCACAGTGCCCAGACCCGAAGTTGACAAAGCGTAGCAGGCCCGGCGCGTCAGTGAGTGTGCGCGCCACTTCGAGCAGCAGTTGTAGGGCACCGTCCTGCGATAAACCGCACACGCAGAGGCGGTGTGAGTGGTCAACCCGCAGCATAGAAGTGCATGCATCATAGCCTTAGGGCTGAGGGCACTGCTGCCTGGTGGCTGCAGCAGAAGGTCACAGTGATCTTACTCATAAACATGTGTCAGGAGCAATCTCAGGCTGTAAACAGACGGGTGTCTAGTGCTGGCTCAAAAGCGAAGGCAGAACTAGTAGGGCTGGCATGTGGCATTGACGGCACCGAAGCTGTGGCATGGCACGGCACAGCCGGCCCTCTGGGCCACATATAATCATTTGTTGTGAGCAATCTGCAAACAGACGGGTGTCTAGTGCTGGCATAACAGCAGAGGCATAAGTGGCATGTGGCATTGGCGGTGCCGGAGCTGGGGCACGGCACAGCAGGCCCTCCGGGACACTGCAAGCACACTCACAACCGGGACAACTGTGTAAGCGCTCCGCCGGGGAGGGGCTCACCTCATCGCTTGCAAGCAACCGCAGAAAAATGGCGGCCACCGCAAATGACAGCCACGCCTGACTCATCGTCTGGTAGCTGCTCTGGACCAGTGTGGCCAGCATTTGGTCGATGGTTCGCCGCAGTGGCGCTGCTGCTGCACGAGCCGCCGCCATACCAATGTCCGTGTTCGACGCTGCCAGCGTGGCGATGATCTGCGGCGGTGAGTACAGTGCGGCGCGCAGACGCGAATGCCATGCAGTGTCAGTCTCACGCATACTACACCTCAAGCGGCGCTGCCAAATCAAATGCGTGTGCACAGCCTGAGGTCAACATGCGGCATGCCCCTCGCGCACTGCAAGTTGCTCATGCAGCCCGCGGTAGCAATGACTGCAACGCGCAGAGCTTGCATCATGATGCCCGGTCCATTTCCACAGACACACACAGGTGCTTGGCGCTACCAGCGCCTCGCCTGTGACATGCCCTACGCTGCCGAATGCTGCGATCAAAGAAGCACTGCCGGCCAGTGACCACTGTTGAACCGTGTGCTACCAGAACCATTGTAACATCATGCCCATGGCACTGCTAATGCGGGGATGTGCGATCGCCGATCGACTAAAGTGTCCGTGATCGAGTCAGTGTGTCACCTGCTGCACACGGAGGGTGGTTCCCAGAAGGACGGGCATCAGGCGCTTGCCACCGCAAGTCACACCGTTAAGCAGCCACACAGCGTCGGGATGCGACACGGGCAGGCCTGCGACTTGCGCCAGCGCTTTCGCAATGGTGCCGCGGCTGTCGAACACCATCCCCTGCTCAGGCTCAGGCTGCAGCTTGCGAGGGGGGGCGCAGCAGCACAGCGCATGTTATCAAAATTTATGTTATCAAACACAAATTATGTGTGTGGTATGTGGTACCAGGTATACCATATGTGCATGTGTAGATATGAAGTGATATTTTGTAGTGCATCTGGTCATGTGTACACGTGGCCAGTCACCGGGTGTGCCAGGGTTTGCCATTATCATGATGATACAATATTGCGCGCATATGGCAGAAGTACGCATGCAGAACACTTCAAGTTGCAATCCGCCCGAAAGTCAGCCCAAGCTCACTGAGCGGACCCAGTGTCGGGCAGTGTGCTGCCAGTGTGTTGTTAGCCGCCTCACAATCCTGTTGCATTGGTGGACACCCTATGCTGCTGGGATGTATGCCAGCCAACATGGGCGCGAACAGGACGAAAACCATACCCGGTTCGCCCGTGCCAAAGTCCACCCTGGGCCTGCTCAGCAGGCAGTACCAAGTGGGAGTCCAGTTAGACACCGTGACTGGTGGCTGCCAGTGGTCTGACAACGCACCATGGCAGTGCTGACACGCATGAGTACTTCCACTGAAGTACTAATAGGAGTATTACACATTGCGCGAGATCTGCTGCTAGGCTCCTCTTCAAGTTCAACAATTGATACGCTCCGAGTCAGCGCTGCCCGGGCCCCGGGGGCTCGGTGGGCGCGACTGTTGACTTAAGTTGTTCATTGCCCGTGCCGTGGCGGCCACCCAGTGCCACACGACCAACCAGCTCGGTGTTGGCGGGCTCACACATGAGGGAGGTGACAAGGAGCGGTTGCTGCGGCATGCCGTTTGGTTTGCAGAGAGGGCTGGCCACCTACAAGTTGAAGGTGCAGGCCAAGTGACGCCACAGGGGTACAAGCAGTTTCAAAGTGATGCCTGCAAACACTGTGGCAGTATTAATAATTAATTACCGTGACCCGTGTAGAGCTCAGTGCTGTGCGATATGTTATGGTGCCGCACTGCAGGCACTTGCACCTACCCATAACTCCGAGTCATTGAACGAGTCCCAGGTAAAATGGCGCTTGCCGCCGCACTGAGCACAGCTTCCTCCACATTGGCGTTGATGGTCCTCAGCACCTGCGGCATGTGTTACAGTAGTGGAACCACAACAGGTGATGTCCCAATTTCAGATGCACGGCGTTTAACTTAGCACGCCGTTCCAGACACCGCCTCGAACACATGAGATGAGATACTAGTAGGCACGCCGCACAAAAACTACTAGTAGTACTAGCAGATCGATTGAATTGTGTTGTTATAGTACTTTCAAGTTGACCTGATTAGCACGCACACAAACACACAAAAAACAGAAAAAAATGTTTCCAGTTAGCAGCAGCATAATTCAATACCGGTACCTAGAGCGTATTACTTTGGTGCAGAGCACGTGCACACACTCAGATGCAGTATACATACTATAGTACCTCGAAGTATATGACAGGCATTCATCCGGTTGACGGTGGTGTTCTGTAGTCTAGTATAATACTACTAGTAGTATATTATACTTCTTGAAGTACACTGTCATGTGGTATGGTATTATACCTCCAGGAGCAGCCATGTGTCTTCTCCAACCGCGTCCACAAGAGCGGTGTCGCAACCATGCTGCCTCAGCAGAAGGGAATGACCACAGGCGTGCCTGTTACAGGCGTCTGCCGCGCCGACAGGAATGGCGGCGCTGAGCCGCCCCTCTCGCCGCTTGCATGCACAGTCAGTGGCGGCCTCGTAGGCGAGCTGGAACCTGCACGTGTGGTCGGAAACGGGCACCCGATTGTGTACACGTGAGGTGCATTTTGAAGTGGGCAAGTGCCCGGCTGCAAGCATGTGCACCATGCCATAAATATGCATATGTGCATCCAGCAAGGTGCCGAGCAGCTGCACATAGCAACTTGCGGTCCGCGCCTTTGCAGGCGACGCCGTGCAGCATGATGCGCCGCGGTGCACGGCTGGCATTGCAGTCACTGCCAGTGTGCTGTATGCTGTGCACAGAATAGGCAGTTGCGCACATGCGGCACACATTTGGCACTAAGTCTTGTACGTACCGTACTTGGCGTAATATACTGTTCAACCCCCTGGGCAAAGCCTAAGGCTAAGGCCGCTGCGGCACAAGCCTATTAGAACACTTGGCATAGCGCACTGGTTGGCAAACATCCGCGTGAACCATGTATTTGGCTTCGAATTAGGTGCACCACACGCCCCAAAGACGAGCCTGATGGCCGTCAGGCAAACTTTGGCAAGAGCCACCCGGCCTACCTACCATGCTACTAGTAGCACTGTAGCAGTGCTAGCGGTCGACCATGCTCAGCCGCTGCATGATCATTGCTGCACAAGTCGTGGTAGTCAGCTGCACTTAGGTCAACATGCAAGCAGCAGCAACGCCACCTTGCAGCGGGGCCACAAATGCACGCCGCAGCCTTTGCTGCAGGATACCCGATGCAAGCCCTGTGCTGCTGGTCACTGCACTGCGGACTCACCCAGGCAGGTCGGCCAACATCGCGTACGCCCACGCCACGAACGTGAGCGCTTGAAGCAACTCCAGCGGCAGGTCGCCGTGGCCCGCTGACTCGGCATCGCCCAGCACGGCGCAGCAGCGCACAAGAGACGCACGCGCGTGCGCAGCGTAGCGCTCCGTTGCGCCCGGCGCCACGAAACTGCAAACCGACGCGCCGCATGCCAATGCAGCCCACAACGCTGCCTCGTTTGCAGCAGTCACGCCCAGGTCGGGCTGCTGCTGAGCTTGCACGCCGTGCGGCAGGCCCAGCTGCGCGACCCGCATCGCATCACTGTCGTGCACCGAGTAGGTCAGTCCTGCGATGGTACACTCCAGCTCGTCCTCCGGCATTAGCGCGAGTCCCCGGAAGGCGCGGTGGAAGACGCTGAGGTATTGCACCTCTAACGTCGAAAGGGCCACTACTACTGGGTTCAATCCTGCTGCGGACGCCGCGCTTGGCCGAGTGGCGTGCATACTAGTAGTCTCTCCCCCACTAGCGCAAGCAGCGCTCACTGCCCCAGCCCAGCTGTTCGGCAAAGCGAGGGTGAGCGCTGCAGGCTGCTGGTGCTGGTGCCGTTGCTGCCGCGCCCCACCAACTGCAAGCTGCCACCACCCTTGCGCAGTATCCATGGCGCCCCGAGCGCGCTCAACGATCGTTTGCACTCCCTCCTCGCCCCTGCTGCTGGTGTTGCTGCGCACGTCGCTGGTGCGGTGGCGCTGGCCGGGCGCGCCAATCAACAACCAACCTGCCTGCCTGCTCACGGTTAAGTTTTGAACAGGCCTGAGCTTTTTTTTTTTTACCGCATCCTCCGGTGGCACACAGGGTGTCACGCGCGCGCGATAGGGTTTGGGTCACACACACCTGAATCTGCCGCTTCCTGGCCCAACGACAACTCGGACGAGGCAAGGCGCGTGCAAGAGTATGCACGCCTTTGATGGCGGTCAGCATGTCAGCTACAGCAACTATCTGTGGGCTTCAACCTGTCCTTTCCCCTTGTATTGTGTCGGGGGACGGCGCGGGCCCCTAAAGGAGAAGCGACACAGCGGCCAGAGTTGCAGGTCGCTCATCAGTTCTAGGCCTTACTAGTAGTACCGTCGGTGGGTCACGGCTGGCGCGCAACGGACCATCAATGATTTCACACGGGCAACAGGATCCTAGTAGGGGCCAGCGCCAGTGCTCCTCCAGCAGCGGCTGGCAAAGAACACAGCACACCCCCAAGGTGCGTTTTATAATACCACCTGGGGAGTTCAACCGCGGAGTTCAAACTGGCACTGCATGAGCGCCTTTAATAGCACCCCCTCAACGCGGTCCTGCAGAACCTGCACTGCCTGCCAGGCACCGCGAGACGCTGGCCAACCACCCCGCCGCAGCCGCCTGTGGCGTGCCCAGGTGGCTGCCGCCACCAGCCATGTTGCTGGTGCTGTGTTGCACGCCTATGTTGCTGCAGCGCACAGTGCAGCGAAGCGCTGCTTGCAAGCGCTAGCGTGCACGTGCACGGGTAGTAGCGGAGCAACGACGCTATTAAAGGCGCTCATGCAGTGCCAGTTTGAACTCCGCGGTTGAACTCCCCAGTGGTATGATTGCGTTTTCCCGTCACAGAAGTTGGTACTGTCTCTCTCGGCACGAATACCAGTACAGTACTGGGCCCCCGGGATACACAACACACGGCGCGCGTGTACGTGTGTGGGGGGCTGGTGTTCGAACTGCCTGGCCCTGTGGAGGGCACCGGTACCCTAGCCTGGCACAATTGAGACTACTTACAGTACTAGAATAATACTACGTAGTATATTGTACTTGAAGTATGTTTATAAATAAATTCGGTTAGTGTGGTAGGAGGCTACTATTACATTACCACTTGAGGCCCCTCTCGCTGGGTGTAGCAGTATGTTACCCTACTGTGCTCTGGGCCCTTGGTACCGCGTGCCCAGGGGCTCTCTCTTTTCTTGCACAGTACCTAGGACCCCCTCCCATGGGCTCACGTCCTCTCGTTGGCTGTTCAGCAACCTATCAGGTGCCGCAGCCCCACGGGAGGAGGCCTAGGTACCTCTCTATGTTACCGCTGCTTGAGGCAGCAACACCATGGCTGTGCCATGACCTGAGACTTGTAATTCACTTCAGCTTGAGACACCAGCCTACGGGGGACGCCCTGCTATCAGCTGCTGCTACTGCTGTTGTCAACACCGTGGCGTTGCGGGACCATCTGCCTTCCCAGCACGGCACCTACTTCATCAGCGTGCTTAGCTGGTTCCAAGTCATCTGGTTTTCCGCCTCATCACCACATTAGGTTCTTTTAAAACTGTTTTTAAAAAAATTGAAGCAACGAGGTAACGGTCACAGCCGTGTCACAATGTCACCGGTTTCCTGCGTGACCGAGCGGCATTGCCTTCCCAACGACAACTTGTTGAGGTGTAGGTGCAGATCGCGCGGCAGGCTGGATGAGCTATAGGTGCACATCGCGGCAGGCTGGACAAAAAAGAACATGAACACATCTCCCACCACCATGACTGTCTTGCATCAGAACAAACAGGGCGGCGTCTCATCATATCATGTATTGCAAGGGATGGTGGCCCGGCGGCCGGCAGGGCGGCGGCCAGCGCCAGCAGGTGCTGCTCAGCAGCAGCAGTGGCACCAGCAGCACTGCTCAGCAGACACATGTGCTGCACGACAGACGTCAAGGGGCCCAGCAGTGGCTGAGCACGCAAACTTCACAGTTGAAGTGCAGCTGCTGCAGCTGCCAGCAATCAGGGGGCAGCACCGTGCCAGTCCACAGAACTTGCTGCCGCCGCGCCGGCACTGCCTACTTAAACTTTTGAAGTTTGCAGCAGCCGCAGTGCCGCAGTCCGAGCACTCACGCGGCCGCCACGCTTCCACTGCCGCCGCCAATCGTACTGGCACTCTGCCTGCTTCAACAACGGCGACCTCTTTGCAAGGGGACTTTGCGGGGCGTGGCTGCCCTCTCTGCCCCGCGTGCGCGCGCGCGCCGCAGTGTTGCAATCTGACTACTTCAACATTGAAGTTGCAGCTGTGGGAGCGCGTCACCGCACAATGGTGGGCCGGCTGCCGCGCCGCTTGGAGGTGGCGCGCCAGAAGAAGGCGTCGACCAGGCCCAGGACACTGAAGGTGCCGCCCACGAGTGCGAGAACGTGCGTTATGAACGAGTACCACTGCCGCCTCCGCTTGATAACTTTGACGGCCATGGGGGACAGGTCATAGGCAAAGCGCGCCTCGGGCACCGCAAAGTCCGTGTAGTGCATCACCTGGGGCAGCGGATTGGGGGGGGGGGGGGGGGGGGGGGTGAGACTGCAAAGCATGTGCGGCGAGTGTGTCCATGGCACAGATGTGCTTGTGAATGGTCTGGTAGGGTGGTGAGACCGCACAACATGCGCAGCACAAGTGTTTCCATGGTACAGTATGGACTTATTGTCTAGCAGATCTGTGCACTGAATGACCTGGAGCAGCGGTTCGGTGGCGGCACGAGCGCGAGTGCAGAGGTTGGTCAGACCGTACAATGTGTGCTGTGTACAGCAGGTAGTTGCATGGTACAAGCAGTTCGGTTCTACTGGTAGATACATGTTCACTTCTAGTGCCTATTTCGCCCCCCCCCCTCCAGTAAGAACTGGAGTTAAGCTCGAAATGGAAGCTACAGCTCGTGTAGTTGGTTTCGTAATGGAACAGACTGCATGTACTAAGCGAGGCTTGGCCCACAGGTCTGTACAAGTACTACAGCAGTACAAGTCTTCAACTAGGCCTCATTTGGAGCTTCAACTCAAGTCTGAACTGGAGGGGGGTACACGTGGGGACTGAATAGGCGCTAGATGGTACATCAAAATACATTGCCAACGCATCCTTGTTGCTGGTATCTGCCTCCTCCGTCTCACCCAGTTTTTGCTTAATTGACCAAGTGCACACAGAGCAAGATGATCTCTGTACAAGCTGCTGTGTGCTACATGAAGAACACCCCCAGATGGTGGCGTCAAACACTAGCGTCAGTCATGCAGAGTAGTCGTGGTGCTAGGTTTGCTTGCTTTGAAACGAAAAGAAATATGGGGCAACTTCAGGCCGACTTGGAGGACGCAGCATGCTAGGAACAAGGGAGCAGTCACGTCAGGTGTGATCACAGCAACACCACCCCCCATACCGTAGATATCCGGGTATAAGACCTCCCCCTGGTATAAGACACCCCGGTTTAGTGAACGAGGGCATCTGGCAGCAGGACCCGGGGTAAACTCTACATCAATGTGTACAGATTAAGAAAATGTGGTGTAGGATTCCCCCCTGAATAAGAACCCCCTGGTGTTAGCGACGGCCGGCGCTCGGCGACACAACCGGGGCGTCTTATGCCCCAATATCTACGGTACTACAAATTCACGCGTTACACACCGCCTTGCAAGTAGCAACAGCATGCTGCTCCCAAGACTGCACACCCTAAAAAGGCCAAGGGCGCATGTGCCGGCCCTTGGAGCCCCAGGCCATTGCTGTTGCTGGGTGCTGGGCAGCAGCAGCCCGCAGCAACACCCCAAAAGGCCTTAGCCAGTGGAGTGGAGCCACTAGGTGCACAGTGGTGCCCGCGCAAGGTGTACGCCAGCGCTGCTATTATCTACTACTACTAGTACTTCTTGAGGTACAACAGTGGTATGATATTGTTGTAAGTGGTCAGGCCACTGATTCACCACGGGACGCCTCACAGTGTCTGCAAGCTGGCTGTGCTGCTGTTGGGCGCAGAGGTGGCGCGGCAGTGAGATGCCGACGGCACCGGCAATGGTGCCTGATACTCCAATCGTCAGTGCCGCTGCTGTGTATGCGCGTGCCGACTAGGTCTCTGGCTGCTAGAGTTTGTGAGCTGGCGCCACCGCGCCTGGCGGCCTCCGGCGCCCGCCAGGTGCCATGGCGTGCTGCCCTGTCAAAATGGTACAAAATTGCTCTCTCTTTTTTTTTCTTTACAAAAGTCGCTGATGTTGGTAAGGGGGTCTAGCCATCTGGTGCTGGAATGCAAGGACTTTGTGCCGGGCAGGGTGTTACCTGCCTAAGGTAAGATTGAGATCACCAGCAAACAGCCCTGTCCAAGGGCTGTTGGACAGGGCTGTTGATCGATATCGCGTACCATAGGGAGCCGAGTGGACGCTCGCCTACTATATAAAATGGCTTAGAATAGTGGTGTGTCACTGGTGGAATACACTTCCAGCAGGCGGGGTGCAGCCGCGAAAAAAAAAATCTGGTACCTCGGACATCCCGTATTGCACCACCTGGAGCAGCGGTTTGGTTGCGGTGCGAGTGGGGTTGCAGAGGCAGAGGTTGGTAATACTGGTACTGACTAATACCATATGATGCGTGCTGCTGTGTACAGGGGCTATGTATGCACAGGTTGAGGTTGTGGCTGGCACGTCCGCCAGGTGCACTTCCAGCAGGTGCTGGCAAAGCCATTCATGAATTCATGAAGTGAATCATGAATTCATTAAATGAATCATGAGTTCATGAAATGAATCATGAGTTCATGAAATGAATCATGAGTTCATGAAATGAATCATGAGTTCATGAAATGAATCATGAGGCGACAAGGAAGGACCAAGGACCATTTTAAACACTGCCCAGCTGGTACTTGTGTGGTGCAGGTGGGCACACTTCAAGTGCTTTGAAGTGCTTCAAGTATATGCGGTCATGTGAGCGCGACCACATGGTGTGCTGTATACTTCGAAGTGTAAGGAGTTATGTAGACTGGCAACAGGTGCACAAGGCTGAGGCTGCGACCAGAGCATGCCTTGCGCATGTGTGCACCATAATACTTGGCACGGAACATGTGACTCCGCATGCAGCAGGGCATATATTCACTAGTAGTAGTATACATACTTCTGAAGTACACAATACTTCAAAGTATACACATGTGTACACACATGGTAGACATGTTGCTTCGAATGATGCAATTTATACTTGAGATTAAGATTTGGCTTTTGTGCGCGTGAAAAGTGCAGCTCTTCTGTAGTAGTTTTGGCAACCCCACATACGCCGTGTGCGCCACCTGCTTGGAATCCGCGAGCTGGTGACCAAAGCACGCCCCTTTGTTGAAGTATGTCCCTACTTCAAAATCAAAGATGCTACTTAAACTTTGCTGCATGTGGTGGCCAGGCGGCAAGTCCTACTGGTTGAAGGCGGCAAGCCAGCAAAAGTTGATTCCCTGCTTCAATTTTGAAGGTTTCAGTATAAGTATGCACCACCTGGCTTCAGGCGGCGAGCGATGAGCTGCTGGCAAAAGGACCCCCCCCCCCCCCCTATTGTAACTCAGTTCCTACTTGAAGTTGAAGTTTCTATTTGAAGTATGCTTTGCGTGTCTCACCTCCAGGGGTGAAGGCAATGAGCTGGTACAGTGGCCAAAGGACATGCCCGTGCTTACTACAAGTCGAAGTTACTACTCAAGTACAAGTTGTCACTTTGAGTTGAAGTTGCTACTTCAACATTGTGCTGTGTATCTCACCTGGCTGAAGGCGACGAGCTGGTAGCCGAAGTAGGTCCCCCGGTTGGAGCTGCTCAGCGCGTACTCCGTCCCCACCACCTGAGACAGGCACGCACCAGCACCATTGTCCGCTGAGCTCACCACAGGACCATGTGCCTTGAAACATGCTTTGACAGGTACATGATGGTGAGAGTAGCGCTCTGGCTACATGCCACTCTCTCTTTAGAGTACGCACTGCTGAGCATTGCCAGCTTGTTTGCTAGCAACAGCATGCCTGATCATGCTTTCTTTGCCCGGTCACACACACCCCATGTGCAAAGGGCTTTCCGCGCCCTAAGCGGAGTTTAATGAGAGTACATGATGTACACACCTTAGAAGTACACAGCTCTACATTATACTACTAGTAGTACTACGTAGTACTTCGAAGTACAGTGAAACAGCACTTGAATACACAGCTAGGAGCTAGGTGTCCCACCACCAGTGCCAAGCAGCCCCCGCGCCTACCATAGTGCAGAGTCAGACTGGGACGCATTTCTAGGCATGATCCGTCTAATACCACTTCAGTATGAGCACATGCCAGTGCTCAGCGACAAGCTGTGCACTACTTGAAACGCTTGCCAGAAGCTGCTGCACCAGGGAATGGTGCAATGGCAACCGAGCTGCGGGTTGGTATGCACTCACAACTAGGATGGGGTAAGTGGGTGACATGGCACTTAGTGCGGAGGGCGGGCTGTGTGCTGCGCGCAGGCAATCACCATGTTGAAGTTTCTACTTCAAGCAAGCATTATGCCACATCCCCACACATGTGTGGGTGAAGATGGTGTATGCGCACGTGACATACCTGATGTACATGACATGATTACATACATTGAACCTCAAACTATTGTGTTACCAGTACATCGTATGGGACCACAATATCTTGTGGCTGTGTGCTGCGCGCAGCCAAACACCCATGCTGAAGTTCATACTTCAACATGTGCATAGGCGCACATGACATACCTCCTGTACATGGCATGCGTACATACTTCTAGT
Organism: Ophiocytium majus; assembly: GCA_032358315.1. Classification (NCBI taxonomy): domain Eukaryota; class Xanthophyceae; order Mischococcales; family Ophiocytiaceae; genus Ophiocytium; species Ophiocytium majus. The sequence continues at coordinate 26,599 of JAULBY010102638.1, forward strand.
AGTACTTCAAGTACATTGAAACTCCAACTACTGCTCCATTTAGGTGTACCATCGCATTACCTTGATATAGTGATGTGGCGCCTGATGGTACGCGGTCACCACAAAGGCCTGTTCGTCCAACGGCGACAGCTGCGTGTGCTCCGGTGGAAGCTGCTCAGCAGCAGAGACAGCAGCAGCGGCAGCGGTGGCAGCAGCGGCAGCGGCAGCAGTGCTCAGCAGCAGCAGCAGGAGCAAAAACGGGTTCAGCGGTGGGTACTGGTGCATGCCCCCCCTTGGGCTGTCCGGCAACTGTGAGTTCTTATGTGCATAGGGCTGTGCCAACTGAAAGACGAGTGCAAAAAGGGCTGCGGAACCGGCGACAGGACCACAACATCAACTTGTCCCTACTGCAGCACATGCCATGAGTCTCTGTGGTTGATCTACAAAGACCAGTGCGGCTGCTGCAACGTGCACCATGCCGCCGTAGAACCTGTTCTCCAGGTACAAACTAGGCGCGCGCGCCCCCCCACGTGGAACATGTTCACCATGTGGCTCAGGTTCGGCACCGCCACAGTGAAGTTGTGCTGCTCTGTGAAGGACCACAAATTCAACTAGGGCAGACTAACTTCAACTTCTGCACAGTTCAGCCTCTCTCACCTTGGAGAGCTGCCTCTCCATGTAGGGTGTGGGCACGTCCCCCACACGAAACGTGTCCACCACATGGCTCAGGCTCATCCCCTGTGCCTAGTGAGGACCACAACTTCAACTACAGGCACACCAACTTGAACATCGGATATATATTCCGCTTCAAAGAAGTATTTGTAAAGGCAATCTCACCTTGGAGAGCTGCCTCTCCATGTACGGCGTGGGCGCGTCCCCCACGCGGAACGTGTTCACCACGTGACTGAGGTTCGTCATCGCCGCGTTGAAGTTGTGCTGGTCGCTCTTGGCCTCGATGTGAAAATTCCCGGGCACGCGGTTCACGTAGAGCGTGCCCGCGACAATGCACCCCGGCCACTTGTCGTCGTGCACGGCGGTCAGGCGGATGCCGGTCGGCGCGGTACGCGCGGCCGCCGCCTTGTGGTCGCTGTGATCCCTCAGAAAGGCCTGGAAGGCTTCGATGGTGCGGTCGGTGGAGTAGTCCGCAATTGCCTCCATTTTGTGGAACAGGCGCTGAGCACAGGAAGAGGGGAGGGGGGGGG
>JAULBY010102749.1:0-27750 GCA_032358315.1 Ophiocytium majus
CCCCCACCCCCCCTCTCCCTCCTGGGCGCCCGAGTTAAATTCGATTTTTTTCTGCCCTGCTCTATGAAAAATTCGCCTCTCGTGATCAGTGCTTTTGCAAGTGCTGCTTCTGCTCATTCCTGCTGCTTGTGGCACTGGTGTTCCTAGCGCCAGCCGATGCTGCTCTTGGCAACCTTGCACACGCCCCCCTGAGTCCCACATGATGTGTGCCAACCATGCCAAACCCTGCTTCACAATGTCCATGTATATTGGCACCTGGGTCATGGTGTCCTGTGAACACGTGCGGGACTTTCAAATGCACACTGCACCATGATTACTTCTGAAACAAACTGCAGTGTGTACGACCTGCAAATATCAGTGGTAGTCTCAAATTAATTCTTGCATCATGCGCACATGCTTTGTCTTGCAACTGTCAGAGTGCATGCGAAACCTCCTCCGCTGAAGTCACAGGCTTGTCAACTCAAGAACTCCAACTTCAGTTCAGTGCTTGCAAAAAATGCACTCGCTTTGAGCGCAGCTTACATCCCCCCGGAATCACACCATCCCGAGGCGTCCCTCCCTCGCAATGCAGAGGGACACTTTCTTGTACTACAGTAGTATATTAGTCGTAGATACATGAGGGCATGTGTGCACCGGCTATCCACGTGAACTTTAAGTTGTGGCTGGCTAAGTGAAGGGCGAAAAACCCACTCCCTTCCAGGCTGACTGCGCGCAGTCCTCGAAGCAACCACACGCGGTCGCACACGCCGCAAGCTGCTGGTGCAGCCTTGTAGTCTGGTCGTCGCGCAGCCAAGGCGTTGCAGCGCAGCCGTGGGCTGCAGTCACGGACGTTAGTCACGTTACACTTTCACTTTGCAGCGCGAACACAGGGCGCGCACAGCGAAACACCAGCATCGTCGTGGGCGTGGCTACAACCACCGTTGTCACTTTGGGCGAAGGTCGGCCACCGCTGCGTCCCCTTAATCAGGCATGTGTTGTGCTGGTGGCGGTGATCGTCGAGTATGCACATGCTGCCAGGTCAGTGCCCGCTGCAACCACAAAGAAGAACAAGAATCACTCATATTTGGTTCTGGTGACGGCTGCCGCAGCGGCGCGCTACAACGAAAACAGCGTCGGCTTGGGGCAAGCGCGCACGCTTCGTCAGGGGGGCTGGATGATGGCGCCACAGGTGACAGCGGCACAGCAACGATGCTCTGCGCCGAGGCGCCGGCAGCGATAAAAAAGTCAAGTAAAGCAAGCAAAGTGCGCACTACACACTGCTGTACACACAGAACGCACGACGCTGCAACCCAAAACTGCCGCGTAGGACCACCATTGGGGGGGGGGTGGAACACCCCCAGCTGTTCCCTGTGGCTGTGTCGCTTATGCATTGTCTTTGCCTCCGGCTCAACACACACCACCACGCCAGGTTCAAGCCTGCACCGGCATCGGTGAAATCCCTGAGCCCCTCTATTTTGTTGTGGGGGCCAATATAATACTGCTGCCGAGGCGCCAGCAGCGAGAGAGCGCTGCCTACCACCATCTTGACCGGTTGTCACTCCCTCCCCACACCAGCCTGTGCGCAGCAAAAGTCAGCAGCAGCAGGCCTCTGGGATCATGGTTCGCGCAGCAGCAAGCCTGTTGGCTGTGGCCCTCACGCTGGCCAGCGTGAGCGCCGCCAGCGCCCCCCACGTGCAGCGCAGCAGCCAGCTGGGCGTCGTGCGCAAGCTTGCCCCCGGCGATCCCGGTGAACCCGCTGCGCCTGTCGACCCCGCGGCGGCGCCGCCTGCCGACCCAGCCGCCGCTCCTCCTGCCGAGCCTGCGCCGCCTGCTGACCCAGCGGCGGCGCCGCCTGCTGACCCAGCGGCGCCTCCTGCGGACCCGGCGGCGCCACCTGCCGACCCAGCCGCGCCTCCTGCCGACCCAGCGGCGCCTCCTGCCGACCCGGCGGCGCCGCCTGCTGACCCAGCCGCGCCGCCTGCGGACCCGGCGGCGCCGCCTGCGGACCCGGCTGCCCCGCCTGCCGACCCTGCTGCGCCACCTGCGCCTCCCGCTGCGCCTGTGATCAAGCCCAAGTGCAAGCAGCTGGTGAAGTCGGACAAGCTGTCTGTGCAGCAGGACTCGTGCTTTGAGGTGAGCTTCTTGGAGCAGTGTGGAGTGTGCATGTTTCTACCACAGTATTTCGCGCTTACTCTGTTAGCTTGCAAGCACTGCACCCCCCATGGTGGTATGAGCTGTGCCCAGGAGCAGTGCATATTGGTGTCCTCTTGTGTAGTGCTGAAGTGGCTTGTTTTGTATGACGCGTCGTGCGCTGCGATGACTGCGGACAAAGAGCTGAGGTCTGCAAGAGCGCAGCGTGTGCTCGTCATGCTACACATGGTGGTATGAGCTGTGCCCAGGAGCAGTGCATATTGGTGTCCTCTTGTGTAGTGCTGAAGTGGCTTGTTAAGTATGACGCGTCGTGCGCTGCGTTGACTGCGGACAAAGAGCTGAGGTCTGCAAGAGCGCAGCGTGTGCTCGTCATGCTACACTGCTGCAATTTTGTAGGTGGTCTATGTACGAAACCACCACTCACACTGCGGCTCACCCCACCAGAGAATCCTGCCCAGTGACAGAGTTCTATTTGGTATGCAGCCCTGTTTTTATTTCCGCCAAGCGTGCAGCAGTACGGTGCGTACCACAGTACACTGTGGTGTAGCAGTTTGCCCACCGCATGTCGCCAAGCAGTTAATGCCACGTGGCCTCAGCTGCGACCATCTTGACACACCTTGCCTTTTCCCCGTGTGGTCCGTTGCCCTTGCAGGTGACGTGCGTGCCCAAGAGTGTGGCCCCGGGCGCCCCCTTCCACGCCACGGTCGTCTACTGCCTGGACCGGGCCCGCAGGTACCAGATTGGCGTCAACATGATGGACCTTAACGCCAAGCAACTCGTTCCCGGCCCGGGTGAGTGATCATGAATGAATTTTCATGTGCAGAGTTCCATGTGCCACCCGGCCCGGGTGAGTGATCATGCATGAGTTTCATGTGCAGAGTTCCATGTGCAATGCGGCCATGTAGTACACCACCAGCAACGGTACTTGCTAAAGTATTTAGTAGTAGTGTCCAGCGGTGCTTGCGCATGCGGTGTGTGCACTGGCGTCAGTGCGGTGGTACCCCCACGCCAGCTACTACTGCCTCTGTGGCCCAGGTCACTGGCAATGCCGTGAAAACAAAGCGCTCATGCCGTGAAAACAGAGCAGCACACACCGTTTCTTGTCTACCTCTCCTGGTACGGTATCAGCACGGGTTGAGGCCGTGACGATAGAGGTTGTCACTCGTGCCATAGCCAGCTGGCTGTCAGCAGCATTCTTAGCCTTCAACTGGTTTGTATGTTTTAGGAGACCATTCTCTGTTTACAAGACACGTGTAAATTATCACCACATCACAAAACAGTGGCAGACCTGCACCCAAGGTTCCGAGGGCCAGGACACCACACAATTTATAGAGGTTGTCACTCGTGACGATAGAGGTTGTCACTCGTGCCATAGCCAGCTGGCTGTCTGCAGCATTCTTAGCCTTCAACGTACATGGCGCTGCTGAGCGCACATCAGACCCGGTGCAGTTCCAACAGTGGCCACGTGCGCACCCTTTCCCCCCGCTAATGTTTGTAGACCCCATAGTCTCTCTGAAGTGCCCAGAACTTTCTCCATCTATCTTCATCTGTTTCTGCCGGTGTGCCATATTCTGACTTGTGAACTCCGCTGCTGCCGCCATTTTGCAGCCTTCACGCCTGAGGTGTGCCATGCTCTGACTTGTGACCGCCACTGCTGCTGCTATGTTGCACTTGTGAACGCCACTACTGCTGCTTTTTTGCAGTCTTCACGCCTGAGGGCGAGACCCAGTGCGGCGAGCACACATTTGAGATCAATGTGGCCCCCATGGCCGGCCCCGCCGGCAAGTACAACGTGGAGTGGAACTTCTACGCTGTGGTGAGTGGGGTGTGCGTCATACTTCAGAGAGAATACTTTGAAGTACTTGGTTTATGTTCATGTGCGTGCGCACATGGTGAGTGGGGTGTGCATTATTCTTCAGAAGTATGCTTCTGAAGTACTTGGTATATATACTCATGTGCGTGCGCACATTCATACATGCTGATAAATGAAGACGGCATGTTTGGTCAAGCGTTTTTCAGGCACGCGCAGCCGTGTGCACCGGGCTTTTTGCTTCCTAGACGCCTGAGTTGGATAAACGCACTTGACATGTACTTCACATACCTGGTACATACTAGTGAGCAGTTGTTAGGTACACTCGTGTGTGTGCATGCAGCCGCCGACAGTGTCGTGTTGCTGCTGGGGTTGCCTGCACTAACCACGTGTGGACGTGCGGCCAGTATGGTACCCGCGCTGATAAACACATGCACCCCACAGCCACCGCACTCCTGCCAAACAACCGGGCAAAAACGCCTAGCCCAATCGTAAACCTCTCGTCCCCCCCCCCCCCCCGCCCCCCCCCCCCCCCCCCCCCCCCACACACACACACACCAGCCTCGCCAACCGAGGTGGTCACCCCCCTGAAGAGGCACATCCCTGGCGCAAATGCCGCGGCAGAAGACACGGACGTTGCTGCCGAGCGAGAGCGCGTAAAGCGTGGCATTGACGACGTCATACAGATACAGGGGCTAAGGAAGGTGCACCCGGCGGCAGGCCGCGGCGGCATGAAGGTCAGCCTGTTGTTCACTCTGCCAAGCTCAGGCGTGCCCGCTAGCAGCAATTGCTGCTCTTGGTTCTTCAAAGTAGTGAGTTCGTGTGCACGTATACACGTGCTGCCGGGCATGTGCCATTGCCACGAGCATGCTGGCATGCATGGCATGGGCGCTGGCACGCTCGCCAAAGCAAAGAAGTTTAACTACTCTGCCAAGTCACGTGTTCTGCTACGGAGAGCATGCACCAGCGCACCCTCTGATGGGTTCGCTTTGTACGAGCAGTCTACCCCCACAGAAGCTGCAAGTGAGCAAATTTCATCATTTGCTGCGTGGCTGTCACTGACCTTGGCAGGGCGAGGATTGGTTGGAGTAGGTTTGACCATGTACGCTAATACCGCACATTCAGCACCGTCTTCTTGAGTAACTGTCTTGGGCTGCTGCTACATACTGCTTGTTTTTTCTGTCGTACGCAGCAGGTGCGTTACCCTCTGCAACCACTGGGGACACTTTCACGCTGACACAAACTGCGCGCATACCGCATACACACTGCCATCCGTACATATAGACCAACGATAGAGCGGCAGCCTTACCTGATTACCTACTGGTACCTGTGTGACCTGGATGAATGCGTTTCGCAGGTGGCGGTGCGCAACATGTGGCTCGGAATCCCCAAGGGCCAGTGCTTTGCCCTGCTGGGCATCAATGGCGCAGGTGCACTCCCACATTCCTACCCCATGCACACCATACAAAAAACACACACAAATCAATATCTCTACAGTATTTAAAAACATAGCACCTGTCACGTGGTGTGGGCTATAATGCCGTGCACACCTGCGCATTGTGCTGACCGCGCGCCGTGTGCACCGCTCATGAAAGCACACGCCATTTCTGGCATTACAGCGTGTCTGTGCCCACAACACCACACTGACACGCTGCACCTAACAACCGCCCGTCTATGCCCAGGCAAAACCACGGCCATTTCGACACTGTGCGGCGAACAGCTGCCCACAGAGGGGCGCGCTACTCTGGCAGGCATCGACGCGACAGCCAACTCGGAGGCAATCCACCGCCTGATTGGCTACTGCCCACAATTTGATGCACTCTTCGACAACCTGACGGGACGGGAGCATCTCGAGATGTGAGAGAAACGGCGGCAAGCTGCTGGTAGTCACTGGCTGTGTGTGTGTAGCTTGCTGGTGCTGCCAGCCAGTTGTGGTGGCTGCTGCTCCCAACAGCTTTGCTCTTACTACTAGTATTACAGGTGGCGGGTGTCGTGATTTCAGGCCTCTTTGGTGGTTTAGCCCTCATGTGTGGTCCACACATGCTGCAGCGCTCAAGTTCCAAGCTGTCACCCGCTGCCACACGAGCCTTGTGGCTGATGAACAATGTCACTGCAAATGCCACTCTGGACCACTGTTTTGGTGGCAATTGTTGCTTAGGTATGCGCGCATCAAGGGTGTGCCCGAAAGTGCGGTCAAGGCAGCTGCCGAGTGCCAGATGCGAGAGCTGGACCTGGTCGCCTACGCTGACAAGCTCGCCGGCGGCTACAGGTGAGAAGGCACAGCGGTATGGGCACAGGTACATGCATACTTCCTCGAAGTGTTCATTGTTGGTTCACTAAAGCGAAAAAGTGTTCATTTACATGTACTTTGCGTGGCCATAAGTTAGTGGCCCATAACTGTTATGCTGTTGATGCATGCATGTGCAGCAACCCTCGTTTAGGGCACCACGCGCATCAAAAGTGCAGCAGCATGCGCGCCCATGCCACAATATCAAGGGCTGATCGCCCCAGTCACCACTGTCAGTTGCTGAGGTAATGTGCGCTGTGCTGCTGTGCATGTGCAGTGGCGGCAACAAGCGCAAGCTCAGCGTGGCGGTGGCCATGCTTGGCAGGCCACAGATAGTCTTCCTGGACGAGCCCAGCACAGGTGATGCACACCAACCACATATGAAAGTCATACAAGATGTTCTATAGCAGGTAATGCACAAGCCACATATCATAGCCACATGAAAGCCAGAGAAGGTGTTATATAGTGACTCACTGGCACGTATTGCTCAAAAACAAGGGCAAGCACTTGTGCATCACACTGTCGATATGTACGCATCGTACATGAGAGTGCGCAACACATACAGGGAGCCGTTCACCAATTCTAACAAGTAGACCTGCGCTGTTGCACAACACACAGGCAGCCAATTGCGTGCTGCACGCCATCTGTCAGCTGCCAACCAAGCCCAGCAGCAACAGCAGCAGTGTGCTTGGCCTGGCATGCAGCTTGCCACGTCTGAGCCCAGGCACCACAGGGCTGCCTTGGCACGCGCGCATACCGTATTGCGCCGAAGCAGTCGCCGGTAAGGTGTTTATGGTACTCTGTTGTGTGCCGCCTGTCAAAAGTAGCTTTCCCCGCACATTCTTTGCGTTTCCAGCTACAGTAGCCGCTGGGGTTTGTTACCTGCCTCAATGAATGATGTATACCATATGCTTCAGGAGTCGTTGGCGTGAGTGTCTCCTACAGTAGCATACCTCCCCCATCTGCTTTGTCCCTCCTGACGTTTTTTTTTTGCCTGGGTCACTACTTTGCAAACGACGGCACCTAGCTTGCACCAGCACACGCCATTAGGCCACGTGTTGCCCCACCGCCGTGGCACATGCATGCCTCTAAGTCACACCAGCATGACCCATCGCATCACCTGCTGACCCCCCATTATATTTGCACGTGTATAGCTTCACTTCCGCCAGCACATGTCAGCACGCCATTTGTTGGTTCACCAGTTCCCTTACCGCAACACTGCCCCACCTTGTGCTGCGCAGGGGTGGATCCTGTAGCGCGGCGGCGCATGTGGGAGGTTATCAGCCGCACCGTGACCACTGACAAGCAGTGCGCGCTGGTCCTCACAACGCACTCCATGGAGGAAGCGGAGGCGCTGTGCCAGGTGGGGCGACTTGAAGTTTCGAAGTACCAGTACAACACACAGATAACACCGAGTTTCTGTGTGATGACATGTGAGAATACTTGAGAAGCACACACAGTCCTTACTGCTTAGTATAGCACCCAATGTATGCATACATGGAAGTGTTTACCAACCTCGTCTCCAGATGAAATAAATAAATGACCCTGAATTGTTCAAGTCCGCACTTTGAATGGAATGAACATATGGTAGTACGTCATTGTGGTATTTGGGTTACTACTGATACGGCAGATGTGCGAACACCGCAGACACGGACTGCTAGCTGCGTGTGCTACCCCCCTGGTGTGTAGACCGCTTCAGCTCAGATGAATCACCTGTCCTTGCGACCGGGACGGTCATTTGTGTTGACAGTCACCAGGCGCAGCTGGTGCACTTGCACCATTTGATACATGTGTTGCAGTCCAACATGCCATACCGTATATATATATATACCATATATATGGTACGCAAACACAACTGCAGCACTATGGCTCATGGGCAATGCAAACTAGAAGCATGGCAAGCTTGTACACTATGGCAACGTGCACCCGTGAACGCGTGGTTTTGAACAAAAAAACTGATAGGTACTGCTAGTCTAGTAGTATTAAATACAAGTGCACCCTCTGCGCGCACAGCCGCACAAGACGACACTGCTGCCCCCACCTCAGTTGACACACCTCTGCTGTTGACGCCCCCGTGCTTCCCACCGCAGCGCATTGGCATCATGGTTGGCGGGCGGCTGCAGTGCCTGGGCTCTGCCCAACACCTCAAGTCTCGCTTTGGCCAGGGCTACCAGCTGGAGGTGTCGGTGGCCCTGCCCAAGGCATCAGAAGCTGCAGCGGCCGCACAGGCTCTTTGCTTAGCCGTGGCACTTGAGCCAGGCACCACGCATTTCACAAACGTGGAGGAGGTATGTACCACTTCATATTCTGTGCTGCAGCGCTGGTGCTACCGTGTTTGCGTCCATTCATTCACTTGGCAGGGGACGCGCCTCATCTGGCGATCGGTCCCTGTGTGCGTTCATGACCGCCAAGTGTTGCTCATGCCGTGGCATGTGCACAGCAGCACGTGAATCAATACAGCTTGTCAGGGGTACTGCAACTTGGCGATGCACACCCTAGGGCATTGTGCATGTGCATAGCTCGCAATGGCTTTGGCATATTTCTGAAGCATGGTGCGACTGCCAGCGCCACCACGCTTGCACCACTCCGCACTTGACCATGTTGACCGGCGACAACAGCAGTGCCGGGCACTGGCCCACCACATTATCCCACGCACCTGGTATGCTGGCGCTCGAGCGCAGCATCACACCACCTCTTACTGATGCGCGGGTAGCCTTGGCCGCACGCATTCACACGTGTTGTGTTATCTCAGGTGCGAGAGGCCCTTCGGCGTGGCAGCTTCCAGGCGCTGGAGCCAGAGCTGTCTTTTGAGGGACGCGGAAGCCTGCTTTTTCAGGAGTTGGTCGCTGAAGGCGCTGCTCAGGTGCAGTTGCATGCAGTGTTGCTGTGCGGCTCCGCACAGCCCCCCATTGTGCCTGTAAATCGAGTACCAGAGTAACAGCTGCAGGGTGACATGCATGCTAGGGTGTTACACAAAAAAATGTACTTTTGTCAATGCTACCAAAGAATGCATGCGGCGCATATATATACACCGTAAGAACCCTACCCTCGTTGATGCAAGTGAAATGGTAGTGACCTGTTCCGTATGTTGCGATATGTGTGGTAATCAGTAATAATAATAAAACCTGCACTATCTGCACCTCATTGGAGTGGAGCACCCAGCTCCTGTTCTTGTTGGACCAAGTGTCAACTCTTGACATGGTGCATACATATACTTTGAACCATTGCATACGCATGTGCTCATGTGGTGAGGCAGACAGCGCGTCGACAGCCAGCAGGCGCACATGCCACTAAGCCTTCAGAGGGGCGCTCTTGCAGCAGGCCATACCCAGTGCTACCGCTCCCTTGACCATTTGCAGCACCGACAAGCATCTGTTGTTGGAATCGAATTACCAGGTCGAGCTAGCTGGCACATAGGTTCTGACCAAGTGGATAGATCACCACACAGGCTTCGGCCTGGCTTTCTGCCCCAGCCACAGGAGTACCTGGGCTCAGTCACCTTTTAGGTTTCTTTCACATATTCAACACCACGTCGATTTCTCTGCTGCCTAGCACACGACTCCCAGCCAGTGACACGTGTACGTACATGAAACTTCGCTTGGGGAGCATAACCCCTGTGCACATGGTGTGCGCGACTTGAAAAAAGTATGATCAAGCATGCTGCCCTCCCCTGGCCTTGCTAGCCGACACGCCCACAATGCCAAACACTATAGATCACCACACAGGCTTCGGCCTGACTTTCTGCCCTAGCCACGGGAGTACCTGGGCTCAGTCACCTTTTTGGTTTCTTTCACTATGCACTCTCACGTGTACCACATTTTCCGCCACTGCCACCGTACACGCACTATACTTTAAGAAGTATTGTGTATGCCCCAGGCCCATGACGCGGTGGAATCGGCCACACACTCTAACATGTGCACCGGTACAACATTTGCCGCCACTGCCACCATATACACACTTATGTATGCCTCAGGCCCATGACGTGGCGGAATGGGCCCTCATCGAGACGGCATGCACCAATGTTCTGGCATTCATGGCGGCCACCTTCAAGGGCGCCATGCTGCTGGAAAAGCAGGGGGGCAAGATGAGGCTCAGCCTGCCGGCTCAGCCAGGCATGACCCTGGGAACGGCCTTCGGTCTGATCGAGGATCACAGGGCACAGCTGGGCATTGGGGATTATGCACTGGTGAGCGAGCCACTGCAGTTGTGTGGGTGTTTTTCCCGCTGGGTGACGCTTGCGCCCGGTCACCACCACAGCAGCACCATGGCAGTGCCCAGCCCCTTCCCGCGCACTCTCACTGTAGCTGGCCCAGTTGAGAATGGCCTGGTGACGTAGGCAGGGTACCTCACTGGTATGCACTGCGGCATCTCTTCCCACTGCTGACCTGAGCTGCGCTAGGTTGTGAACAGCCAGGCACCCACCTAGAGGTTACTGCCACCATGACAAGCGCCTCCTTTGCTGCGGGTGCCACCCACTAGAGTGGCGGCGCTATCAAATGTGCCGGCTACTAGGCCACAGGCACCATGACATGCACGGCATTCATTGGCTGACACGCGCCATGCCGCTGCCAACACTGTACAACGATGCCGCTGTCGCAATGCAACTGCCTGGGCACTGGCGCGTGTCACTCTTTCAGGGGCAAACGTCGCTGGAGCAGGTGTTCAACAGCTTTGCGGCACAGCAGGCGGAGGAGGCGGGCACTGCAGCGGGCACCAACGCACAGGTAAAGACATGCGCGCTGATACCAGTACTGCAGTGCAAGAGGAAGTACACGGCCTGCAGCTGTGCACCCTTTGTGTTAATGCACACACCATGTGCACGAGCCTGTGGCATGCATCACCCACTATAATATGTTGTGAGCCTTCGGCCGGCCTTCGGCCGGGTTTGGTAGTCCGCACATTTGTGGCATGTGCTCACAGTAACAACCCCGCGCAGCAGTGCCAAAGAACACATATGCGCCTGGCATGCCTTGCGCCTGCAGCGGCGCATGCATTTGCATTCTTCACAGCTCATGCACCTGCTTATGAAGTACCAGTAAATACATACTTCTAGTAGTAAGTAAATATGCGCTGTGGGGTAAGGAGATTTATGTGCGCGCACCCCATGCCTATAGCTATTTAAGAACATGAACTGTGGTACTTGCTGTGGTGTTGAAGTATACATATGCACACTCAAATAAGGACGTCATGTGCGTGCACACACCCATGCCTATCGATAGGTACCCATTTAACTATAAACATGTACCGTACTCCTTGTGGTGTTTGGCAGGACCTGGAGGCGTGCATGGGCGCGGCGCATGCTCTGGGAAGCAGCACCTACACTGGAGCGTCTGACGCACCATGGCACCAGACCTAAACGACGAGACCTACTCTTATGGCAGTACTTGGTCCCTGCTGCTGGCAGCGGGTCGACAGCAAGCTGCCTCGGCGCACGGGCACACGTCACGGGTGTAGACAAAGACATGGCCATGGCCTACACGTGTACACCCCCAGCAGCAGCATAGCTGTTGCATTGTTCCCCCCCGTGCACGCGGAAAGTACACCTTCGCAAATGCTGGTTTGTACATCGCCGTCGCTCGTAGCAAGTAGACAAGATCGCACGCGCATTGCACCTGCGTCACATTGTGCAGTGGCGGCGCTGGTGTGCCCCCCTCACACCAGCCACTGCTGCTCCACATCAGTAAATTTACAGGCACATCCCGACGACCTCTCTACATGTGTATGGTTTGAATTCCGCCTGGTGTGTCCGCTTTCACCCTTGTTTGCGGCTGTGGAACATGCAACAGCGACTGCCGTTGCGCACATCTTTTGAAACTCAGCTCGTGGTTGCAACCACGGCAGGCTGCATGGCCCTGCTGCTACCATGTGTGTCCACATGCATACGGAATAGTGTGTCCACATGCATACGGAATAGTGTGTCCACATGCATACGGAATAGGTTCCGCCTGGTGTGCCAGTCCCCGTCCTTATGTGCTTCAGCAAAACATGTGGTAACAGTGACTGCCGTCGCACACACTTTAACTCAACTGGTGGTTGCCACCGTGGCGGGCTGCTGCTACAGCGTGCCCCAACTGAGGCATTGCATTCTGTTCACAGCAAGACTTGTGGCGCCATGCGCATTACATTGCCGCAAGCAGTAAGCCGCCAAGAAGGCATTCCAGTACAGCAACACCAGCCATGACACCAACATCAGCCCTTAGTAAATGATGTGCACACGTAAAAGCAATGCATGACAACAGAAGACATGTGCCGTTAGCAGACCACCCATTGCTGCACACACCGGCGACAAGGGGAAGAGCTCCGCAACGCCTTATATTCGCCCATGACTCTGCAAAATAGATGGCGTTTTCCAGTGCTGAGCACAGCAGCCTGCGCACCCCACAACCGTTGCCGCAGTGCCCTCCAGTGGCGGTGCAAACACTCGGCAAAAGCCGTGCACAGACGACACACATATCATCCGGCAGCCCTCCCCCCCAGCCTGCCTGCACCAACAAGCGCAAACAACCCCTGCCCCTTAAAGTTTCGACCACCTTTGGTGCGTGCCCAGGCTGGATTGACACTGCCGGCCTGGGCAGAGGCACCCGCTAAATATTACTTCAAGAAGCGCATGACAGGGTCTCCCGCCACCAGCCATCAGCCGTGAATGGTGCACGCAACGTCGCTGATCATGAGCACTCGCTGCAGCTGCGCACCATCCGCTGCCACCGCTGCGCACCCACTGAGTGACTGCCTGGCAGCAACTGTGCTGCTGAGCACCTGCTGTTGCGCCTGCTAGTCACCCTGCTGCACAACAGGCTCTGCTGGTGCCACACAGGCCAACGCCGCTGCCAACCCTGCCCAGCTTGCGCTCTCACGCCTCGGTGTTTAGGCAATCGAACACTTCATCAAAGTGTTCGCCCACCACGTCCACCACCGCGCACGCCTTGGGCTTGAAGCAGGGCTTGCGACACTCCCTCAGGTTGAGTATGCCCGCCGCTTGCAGCTCGTTCAGCTCATCCTCCGTGGCCTCCGCGCCTTCCAGAAGGGCGTCAAGCATTTCGCCAATAGTGGCGCCTGCCGTGCCGATCGGGCGTGCCTTGGCGGCTATCTGCAGCTGCAGGACAGCCTGCTGTATGGCGGCGAGGGTGGTCATGACATACCTGCAGTGCAGCAGAGGGTAGGCGCGTCAGGGGCAGGCGTGCCCATGCGCACAGAGGGAGCAGGAGATGTTTACTCGGGTGAACAGAGTTGTCAGCGTTGAGGGGGGGTTTACACGCCGCCGCGGCGTCGCGAATTGAGTTCAACCCCTCTGAGCACCGCAGGACCACCATGCGGTGCACAACGCACTTGCAAACCGAGGCTCACATGTGGGCAGCGCAAATCGTGTTGGCATGACAACTCAGGTGTGTGGGCCCAGGCACGTGTGGTGTGGTGGCTGCATAGTGGCATCACACTGGACACCTACAGCATGTCCAACCAGGGCCTGCTGCGCCGTGAGCTGCATGTATTGGTAAGGGCGGACAGCAGCATTTTGGCTGGTGCACATGGCACGCCAGAGCACATGCATAAACATGCCGCAACCTGATTTATGACGGCACGCCACAAGCATGTATGTACACCTATTCCACAAGTGTATACTTCAGAAGTACCACTGAAGTACACAGGCCGGACCTGTTTTATACGGCACTGCTCAGCAAAGAGCGCTCGGACGCCAGCGCGCTATGTGTGAATGGTACTACTAGTGAAGTACTTCCGAAGTACTTCTGAAGTATATCGATAAGCCTAACCTCCATTCACACAACAAGGGCATGAGGTGCACCCCCCCGCATGAAGCCACTGTGAACTCACCCCTTCTCATACAGCCTACCACCGCCTCTCAGCGCATACACAGCGTACAAAAGTCCAAGGCAGGCCGACCAAACCAACCACACTGTGGCCCGAGCCGCTCAATAATGGAATCGAGAGCATTACAAAAATATAAGCGAGAGAAAAAAAAATGCAAGCTTCAAGTTTGCCAAATACTACTATTAAAGAAAGTTTCCTCTTTACAGAAAAAAGTCACCTTTTTGGTTTCTTTCACAAAAAAATGTAGCACTCACTTGTCATTGCCCGCCATGGCCTGCAGCTGCAAACCCAGCTCCGCAACGGATGGCTGCCCCGCCGTGACCGGCTGTGCCACCGGAGGCGCCTGCCCCGCCGCCGCGTTCGACCGCTGCAGAATGTCGTTCATGATTTTGCGATCGTTGTCCTGGTTGCCAAGCACCCGCACCAGCATGTTGTTACCGTTCATGACCCCCTGTCCCAGCCACTCCATGTGCCCGTGCAGCTTGCCGTTGCCGTCGTACACGATGCTGCCCACGTCGGCGGCGGTGGCGCAGCCGCATGGCACGGGATCGGCCAGTCTGCGGCTGGAGTTGTCAGTGGCGATGGAGCACCTGCGGCACGCCTCCTGCGCAGGGTTGGGAGAGTGAAGTGAGGGCATGCAGAGACACCGGCATTTGGTTTGTTTTCGGTGACCTGGTGGTCACGTGCTGGGCGCGGTGACGGGTGTCGCTGCCTTCGGTGACAACCTGTACCAACATGATGCACAAGTGCTGGTGCACATGCATGCAGTTTGCCGCTCTTGGGACAGAAGTGAGTGTGTCCAACACGTGGTGGTGGCGCTCTCTACGTGCCGCGCTTGCATGCGCCTGCAGTATGAGTGTTAGGCGCGAGCCAGGGCAGTGGCTGGAAATACTGGGCATGAGATGCATGCCAATGCACTAATGTGTCTTCACGCACCTCTACCCCCGGACATGGGTTGACGATATCGCAGGGTGGCAGTGTCTCCAGGAAGAGGGGGCTGCCCTGCAGCACAGTTAGCGAAAAGCACCAAGGCACAGCCAGCACCACGGTTGTCAGCCCTACATCATTCAAAGCATTGTGCCTGTGCCATGTTTAAAGTACTGCACGCAGCGGGCACTGTTGGAGTGGCGCTGTGCATTGTGCGGCAGCTTGCATGCCTGGGCACGCCAGCAATGGTGGCCTGGCGCACATGTTTCATGCCCTACACATGGTTTAGCAACCTTTTGCTACTACACTGGTAGCAGGTGACTTTCACACATGTACTTCGAAGTGGTACATACTTCTAGCAGTATCTACATCTTCGGGCCTTCGTGCAGCAGTAAATTTAAACTACACAAAAAACTGTTATGCAGCGTACCCGTATACCTCTGCAGTACCTACTAGTAGCAGCAGGGGGTCGCTGAGGAGCCTCTCGACTCCCATGCTGCTGAGACAGGCTTCATGTCTGACGTAGGGGGGCACAGTACATGTGAAAGAAACCAAACAGGTGACTGAGCCCAGGTACTCCCGTGGCTGGGGCAGAAAGCCAGGACATGTGAAAGAAACCAAAAAGGTGACTGAGCCCAGGTACTCCCGTGGCTGGGGCGAAAGCCAGGCCGACGCCTGCGTGTGTTATTCCCCTCTCGAGATGTCAGCGCCGCAGACGCTGCACCGCCAGCAGCGTGCGCGTCTGCAGAAGGGCACATGGCTCTTGCTATCCGACACTGCTGCTGCCACGCCTGGCCAGCAGTTGCATTGCTTTCAAAGTTCTTGCGCCATGCGGCAAGCGGCAGGATGGGCTCAGGGGACGCACCTCGCACACAGGCTGCTGCTGCAGGCATTTCGCCTGCTGTTTGAGGCTTCGGAAGGGCTTGCTGTCCACAATGCGCGGAGGGCACCGGCACAGGCGCTGCTGCTCCCCTTCCACCGCTGCTCCCGCAGCTGAGCCGGGCGCCATCGCCAGCACGCCTACGCACACCAATATGTGACCAGCACCTAAGAGCGCAGCCCACCGCGGTCGCTGCATGGCGCTTGCGTCCAGCAGCACCTCTGGCACTGGTGCGGCTGCCTCTGCGGTAGTACGTCTGGTTGGAGTAGATGCTGCCGCTTAGCACTACCAGGCACCGGCAATGACCACCAGCGTCCTTCAGGTACCGCCGCGTTGCGATGTACGGCTCGGCTGCTGGCTGGGGTGTTTTGTTTTTAATGGAGTGTCAACAGTTTCAGAGTAACGGCCCACACGCCGGGTGGTGTTGAGCACTGCGCTCTTGCTGCACTGCTGCCAGACGCCGCTGCTACTGCACAGGCGCTGGCGTGGGGGCCCTCCAGCCTGTGGCTGTGGGCGACCTGCGCTGCAGGGCAGGAATGGCCGGTGTCGCACCCCCCCCGCCTGGCTGCTGGTGCAGGGTGCTGCTGTTCCTTCACCTTGGCACGGAGGTGTGGAGAGCCTGGGGACGCCTATAGATGCACCCCGAGGGGCGTGTAGCTGGTGCCTTGTGTTACCTGTGAGGTCCGCAGTTGTGACATGCCAATTGCTGCTGCGGCATAGCAGAGGCACTGTGTAAAGAGGCTGCGCAAGCAGGCGTCGGCCGGGCCGGGCGCCCCCCCCCCCATAACGTCGGCACACTCCGTGACCTGGCAGAAGAAAGCTCCAGAGTGCAGACGCGGCCTCCGTGGCTGAGGAGACAGCAGCAGGTGAGTGATAGCAGAAGCAGCAGCCAAGCAACTGATGAGGCGGCTGCGGCAGCCCGAAGAGCACCTCTGCGCGCATCACAGTTGAACAGAAACGGCTTCGAGGCGCTTGCAGAAGTGGCATCGACACTTGCACCAGCAGCACATGTTTTTATCAATGCCTGGGGTGCGCTGCTACTGCAGCACAACGCCTACTAGTAGTATCAGTGTGGTAGCAAAGCAGGGGGGCAGCAGAGCCAGCGCTGCGCGCATGCTGGTGGCAGCAGCGCCTGCGTTCGATGGGGGGCGGGTCAAGCGTGCCACAAAATGGGGCACGCCTACCAGTTCTGCACCGTTTTTATTGTCAATGCCTAACGGTGTGAGATGTAACCTCGGCGGGGCTGCCCCCCCCCCTCCCGCGAGGTGCTCAGCAGTTCTCAACCCTACCCTAGTGGTCAAGGAGTGCGCCAAACTGGGCGCGGCAGGGGGGGGGAGGCGCGCGCTGCTGCCGCATTGTAGAAGAGGCACGGCGTAAACAGTGCGTGGTGGCGCATTTCCCTCCCTGGTGCCACCCTCACTGGTTAGGCTGTGGCGCAGCGCCCAGAGGCCAGGGGTGGGGCGGGGCGCGGCCATGCCGCAAATGAGGCACGGTGCTACAGGACAAGCCAAAAGTGCAGAGAGGTGCTCCCCCTCCCCCCCTGCCGGTGCCATAGTCAGTCAGCTGGCGGCGGCACAGCAGCGGGGGAGACGTGGTGCGCAGCAGGCGCGCCCCCCCCCCCCCCTGACACCACACGAGTCACAGGCGGCGCGTGTGCTCAGCAACCGTCTGCGGCTCGTCGGGGGGAAGGGGGGGGGGGTGCCGTCACATGAGGGCATGGCGTGGGGTGCGCGCTCCAAACGGAGTGCAGCAGCATGGGGGGCGCCTCGTAGGGTTCCCCAGGGCAACTGAGTCAGTGCGCAGGCTGTGCGCCACCCGCCGCAGAGCACCGTGAGCAAACAGCAGGGGTGGTTGCATGCACTTGCAGTGTCACATGGCCACTTGTTTGCTGGCGGCAAGTGCGTGATAAGTGACACAACAGGCACCATGCATCTGGCATGATGATGTCAAGTACAGTAGCATGAAGGAATCGCTGCTCACATCATATCATAATGCGCCGGAAGTATGGCACGGCTTTGCTCAGAACTTTCCGGGCCAGGGCAGGTATTCGGGCATTGTGTGTGTGTGCTTTAGTACGCATATGCTGATGAAATACCTGCGATGTATATGCACTATGGCTACCGTACTACTTCACAGTATGTATGTATACATTTTTATCCGTACATGCACATGTACGTACTTCATACATACTTCAAAGTGTACAGCAGATGTGCGGTACAGGGTGACAGTACATGTAAATACAATAATGGTGTGTATACATGCCTTACCTGGCAGGCTGGTAGCAGTAAGCAATAGGCGAGGTCATACTTCTGAAGGGCTACGTAGTATGTACAGAGCTGGGACATGGGGTTGTATCAATTAGGGTAGCGCTCTGGCAGCATTCCAGGCTTGCTTCAGAGTGCGCACTGCTGAGCATTGCCAGCTCGTTCGCTAGCAACAGCATGTCTGGTCATGCTTTTCCGGTCACACGCACACCATGTGCAAAGGGCTTTCCGCTCTTCAAGCGAAGTTTGATACAAGTAGAGAACTAGTCACAACGTGTGCCAGGAAGATAAGCAAGTGGTTTTGGTGTTGTCGCCACACCACACCACACAAACCAGAGTACTTCTATAGATGAAAATGTTCATGTGCTGGTGAAGTATGTGTACACGTTAGAGTAGTTATCTGGCAAGATGTCAGGCTTTCCTTAGAGTATACAAACTATGCTGAGCATTGCCAGGCTGTTTGCTAGCAACAGATGTCTGTACAAGTCACAGATGTTTCAATCCACCTATGCAGGGTCATTGTGTGTTTTGACAACAGGTGCTGTCGAGGTAGCGCAGCATGCGGTCTGCCGCAATGCAGCAAGCACTTGCTGCCGCGCACCACCGTCCATAGGCTCCTCGCAGCTACCATACTCGCCAGTGTGTGAGAAGCATGTGGCCTATGCATATAACATACATGACATACTTCAAGTATATTACTGCCCACTACTAGTAGGCGCATGGTCAAGCTACATGTATGTGTGCGCAAACACAGTGTGCCACCTGGGCGCCGGCGTTGTGACATTGCTGGAGGTGGCTGTCTGGTCGCTGACCGAACGCCAGTTGCAGTAATGCACATGCTTGTACCGGTACCGGTGCACTCCCCACTGTGACGGTCGCCGCACCAACAAATACTTTTGTGTACATCGATACGTTGCCACGCCCAGGCACACACGTTTATGAACTGTAGGATATGCGCTTTTGTCAAATGCCACGTGGGGCGTGTTATGTACTTCAAGTATATACATGCATGTGTGTATATATATATATATACACTTTTTATGTATACTTCGAAGTGGTACTTCAGAAGTACATACGACAACTCATCTACTACCTATATATATATATATAGGCTAGGAGCGCTAAACTCATACCTTTGAAATATAAGAAGTATATACGCATGTGTACAGTATGTATACATACATACCTCTCAAAACTCATATTTTAAGGTGTGCCCGCAACAAGGTCGGCCAATCACATGGCCCACATCATGAGCCACATGGCATGTCGCCCGGTTTTTGAATAAAATGATTTTATTTTGAGCTGCAAGTGCATGCGAGTCACACGGCGTGGGATAAAATTTGAACTTCTGTAGACCAACAACACATGCCGACCTTGGTCATCACCACAGCCACGTGCGCCGCCGCCGCCTTGTCTCCCTCGCCGCCGCTTGCGCTCTGTGCATGGCCAGATGCAGACCTCACCAATTCATTGATGACCTACTTGCCTACTTACTCGAGTCACGGATATGTCTTATTCTGTGAGTCGCTCGCTGCAACGTTCGCCTGTGCGAGTGTGACACCTGTAATTTACTTCTGCGGCGGCAGCTAAGAGCATCACTTCACTGCTCCTGCTTCAATACCCCCAGCAATCAGCGCCGTACCCGTCTACTCCAAGCGACAAGCGACCGAAAATAGTGCGCCTGTCTGCCGTTCTGGTGGTCATCGCTGCTTGTTCCGTCAAGTCGGCCAGCCGGGCCTCCTTCCCGCTGCCAGGTGCGAAGCGCACTGCTCTGCTGCACGCGCGCGCATGACAATCGAGGAGGAAGCCTTGCCTGTCAGCAGCAAGAGAGCAGCACCAGCCGCCGCCGCAGCAGTCATGCAGCACGGAAGCAGATGCTGCAGCGACACTGCGCAGCGTCAAAAAATAAACAAGCTGGTCCGCCCCCCGCGTGTGTGCTGCGGCGTGGCGTGTCCTGCTGCTTCAAGCCTGGCCCTCGCCGGGCGGTGCGCTTTGTCACTCTCGCGCTGCAGCGGCAGCGGCAGCAGTCGCCGCCGCGCCGCATATGTACAGCAGTGGGTGGCCGCCGGAGCGGCGAATGTGGTCCCCATGCCTTCAAGTCACGTTCGACTGCACGATAATAAGCGGGGGTCGTAAAGCGTTGTGTGCCCAGCGCGAATTTTAACCAGCACCAATAAACCTGCGTGCGTGTGCTGCCGCCGCTACTGCCGCGCCGCTCGCTTGTGCCGCTGCAGGCCAGCCTGAGCGCCAGCTCGCCAAGCCAGAGAACTTTACCTGCCAGTTTGATAATGGTGCATTTACTTGGTTCGGCACGTGTGGAGCTCAGAAGGGCTGCAAGAATCCCTGGCCCGACGTGGACTCCACTCCGCTCTGCCCTGCCGGAAAGGGCTGCTGTGGCGTCATTAGCTCTACCCGGTTGTAATGAGCGCGCCCGCCAGTGCTGGATAGCACGTGCACCGGGCATGCCTGCAGGCGTAGTATAAGAATCGCAAGTAGCTGATTCATTGTCACGACTCTGAGCAGCTGCACAATGTCTCACTAGCGTGCAGGGTGGCGGCGGTGGCGCAGCTAAAGGGTTCAAGTCCCACCTGACGAGATTACACCCCTGTCGTTGGCATAGCATGCCTGCCCTGTGGAACTTAGAAACACAGTGTCGCAGTGGGCCGAGGCCCGGACACCTTGGATCAAACCAGTACCAGAGCGCGATGCAGAGCCGGCCATACACAGTATGGTTTTACCAAGAAGCGGTGTGCTGCACCTGTCATGCCGGTGGCTGTGTGACATGCTCACAGACGTATGAGTGCGCAAATTGGCAGCGCGCAACATCATGCGTGTTGCGCCATAGTGCAATAAATTAAACGTACAGTTGCCATTGCAAAAGCCCCGATCCGCCATGCTGCTTGCGCTGCCCCCAGTGCTTCTGCTGCTTGTTTATTTGGGCTGCCGCCTCGCAATTAGGTACGGTAACTATTGTGACTTAACATTGAACGTTGAGCAGCACATACCACATATTTGGGCCGCGAGAAAGCTGTTCAGCGTGTGCGCGCAGTTTGCGTGCTGATACAGACAACTACCACAGCTGCACTGTGGCACGGGAACAACACTTTCGCACACACACATTTTTGCGAAGTGCTCATATACAATGACAACAGTTTTGTATCGAGCTGCCACATTGGTGGTCAGTCGCTGTGCAGGTGCAACCACCAGTGCCAGAAAGCACAGTGCTGAATAATTCCTTGCTGTCTCGCTTGTCTGCACACAAGGATGCATGTTTGTTGTGAGCGATTTTATGGCCGCACAATGGCATGCCACAACTTGCATGCACCCCTTGAGTTGAGAATTGCACTTGAAGCTGGCAACCATGGCGTGCACTTGATGTCATTTGGTACCGATGCCCCCAGTACACCACAGCATTCTTGCCAGTGCAATGCCTACTCTAGGTTGAAACACTTAACTAAGCCGGGCCCTGCGCGCGCCTGCTGCTGAGCACGGCCATGGCCGCACTGCACATGCCAAGTGCGCGGCGGCACGAACATGCACGAGCATCCACACACCTGCTGCTGCTGGTGGCACCCAAGGCACCAGACACACACGGTCCCGGAAGATTTATTACGCATAAAGCTTCCGGGACCAACACAACACAAGGCACACACACAGCGACCTTTTGGCGGAAAACCACGCCTGACAGGGCCAGGCCGGCCCTGCTGCGTGCACGCCCGGGCACAGCGGCAGCAGAGAAGCCCGCAGGCCCTCCCCAAGAGAAGCTGCCATGACAGCAGAAGCGTGCGCTGGCGCCGGGCATGGCCGATCTGTGATGCCGGCACCGTCGCCACCAACCCCGCCTGCACATCGCCGGCACTCACCAGTGCCTCCGTGATGCGCCCGCAGTCACATGCGCCATGCTGTCGCGCACGTAGGTACGCCTCCGAGCGCCATAGGCAATTGTGCAGATGCTGCCCCGTCACCGTTGGGGGTGGTATACGCACGAGCGCTGCTCCACTGCAGGGTGTCTCAGGCAGCAACACAGTCCTAAACCGCAGTGTGTCGCTGCTGTGGCACTGGCAACACCCCGCCGGTGCATCCTACTGAATCCAACAAGTCTTCGCAGCACCAGAGTGTGCATGCCTTACACGCGCTTGCCAGGTGACGCAGCCTGTAATACAGGCACCTGTGCTCTGCAGTGCTCAGCATTGTCCGCGGGACCACGTGCACCCGATACATAGGCTAGAGGCACTGGGGCGGGGGCCGTGTGCGCGTTGCAGATGGTGTTCTGGGTTGCAAGTGGTCCGGCATGGTGCCACGGACACGACGTCGCTCTGCAGCACGACGCGCTGCCGCTGTGCATCTGCTGCGTCGCGGGTTGCAGGAACTCTTTCGTTTCGCTGCCGCACACCACCGCAGCTGCGGCAAAGCTACCGTGTGCGTAGCAGCCCTTCTGTACCTCCCCCACAAAAGCGTTTCGAGTTGAAGTCGGGGCGAGTTGAAGTCTCAACTCAAACGCACTTGCAATTGAAGTGTGCACGAACAAAAACTAAACTCTCAGACCACCATGGCGGAGGCCACAGGCACCATGCGCCGCTTGAATGAGGCTGATGCCGCCAATATCAGGGAGGACCTGGACGCCTGGCTGCTCGCCAGGTTCGAGGGCATCGACAGCGTCGTGACTGAGTACATCATGGTCATGCTAGACAATGGCAAGACGGCCGACGATGTGCGAGAGAACCTCGTGGAGCTGGCAGGCGACGAGGTCGCCGACGACGTCGCCGACGACTTGAGGGGCTGGCTCATGAGCCGCCCAGAGTTCAGGAGCGGCAAGCCAGCATCAGTGGAGACCTCGCCGCCACCTGCATCAGCTGGGCCACCCGCCAAAACCCAAAAGCAGCAGCAGCCAGAGCCCACTTCAAACGCACCAGCACTGGCCCCGCTTCAGGCACCCGCGCACTCCCCCAGGGCTCCCCCGGTGAAGACTAACCCTAAGTGGTTGAGGGCACTGAGGCGATACAGGCTGCTGAGCACTCACCTTGCTGGCAGACACCACCTCTACGTACTTCAAGTTGAAGTGTATGGCTGCAACTGCGCCTGCCCTGCTGCCACTCACGCTTGCTGTTGTGGAACAGGGGGTGTGGTATCAAGACTTCCCATTCACCACCAGGTGAGCACAAGCACCCCTTGCTCCACCTGCTTGCGTTAACAGCCGGGGCCCAAAGTGTTGCTAAAGACGGTACAGTATAGGGGCATGCCAGCCGCAGGCCAGGCTCGGCCGGCACTGCTGCGAGTGCTGTGGCACAGCGTGCACATCGGCCTATGGCATCTGTACATGACGCCACACAAGCTGCCAATGACACCCTGCAGTCGCCCCAGCAAACATGTGTGTGCCAAGGGCAACAGCCTGCGCTTGCCCAGCACCCCCCCCCCCCCCCCCGAAACGCGCCTGCACACGTTGCGTGCAGCGCGTATGTCGTGCACACACACACCTCCCCCCCCCGCTGCCAACTACACTTGCTCACGAACATGCTGCCACCACTCCTGCTGCCGCCTCCGACTTTGCAGCCCCGCCCCGCCGAGCCCGGAGTTTGGCGCCATCCTCACAGACTACTTCGGCCGCCTCGCCAACCTCACTGAGCACTACGGGGGCCCCCAGGAGCCCCACTTGCGCCTCGCCGACCTCATCAACTGCCTGCAGCAAGTGGACTTCTCAGCGGCCGCGGTGGCGCTAGTGCTCAGCGTGCCAGGCCTGCACAACGGGGCCGATCTGCACCGCTATGGGCTCTTGCGAGCGGCGGCTGTGCTCTCCCGCCCCAACCCGTGCTTAGACGCGAAGGCACCGGGGAGCGGCGGCGGTGGCTCCGTGCTGATGCCTGTGAACGGCACCAGGGACGCAAGGGGGGGGGCTGGCGGCAACTGCAGCGGTGGCGCCGCCGCTGTGGTGGGCGGTGGGTAGGGCGGCGGCGGCGGGGGTGCCATTGTGTGCCAGGCCAGTACGGTTGGCATGCTGACGGAGCCTGCTCTGCGGACGATGCACTCTGCGTTTCTGGGGAGGCTGACGGGCCCGTGGAGCAGGGATGTGCCGCTGCGGCTGGTGCACCCCACGGTGGACCAAGTCAGGTGCGCCGCGGTGTGTGGGTGATGTGGTATGGCTTTTGTGGGGCAGTGTACTGTGTTATCTCATGAGTATAACATCTGGTAGAATTAGTGTATACTTGCAGTACATACTTCGGAGTGTACATCAATGTACTTCCAAGTACCATACCAGATGGTACTACTGAAGTACTTCTGAAGTATAGTACTTTAAAGTATACTAGTATACTCCTGAAATATTGGTGAACAAAACCAAAAGTATTTGTACCAAGTGGACAAGTAACAAGAAAAAAGTTTCAGGATACATTTTAACCTTGGCAAACGCTCCATGGACATACTTCGAAGTATGAAACGTCATCCTAGGAGCATGCTGCAAAATCTGTCTTCATCAGCGGCTAGGCACACAAAAAGAACAACTATTTGGTGCTACTCTGGCTGCTGAGCTGACAGCTGGTCGCCACCTGCACAGCTGCCGCACACAGGCACCACCACGAACACTGCCACACACTTCAACCACCACCGCCTGCTGCCCCTGCTTGTGCTCACAGACACAGCCTGGGCGGCTGGGAGCTGGGCAAATCCATCAGCACCAGCGCCCGGGCCGTCCTCAGAGACTACACGCGTGCCGTCAGGCGCAACCTTGTCACGCTGCCATCCCGCACCACCCTGACAGAGGCCATGGCGCCTCTGCTCTGCAAGTACACCTGTGCGGAGACAGGGCGGCAGCGCGTGCTATCCCACATGAAGGTGGCATGCCGCACGCTGCCGCCGCGCACTCCCGGCGGCAGGTGCGAGGCGGCGGCGTGGTTCATGCTGGGGAGCGCCAACTTCAGCACAACTGCGTGGGGGGCTCCAGGTTTCAGGCCTGATGGCACACTGGCCGCCCACGAAAACCTGAGCTATGAGATGTCCATGGTGTGGCTGCCGGGGCGGCTGGCGGCGCCGGCGGGTGTGGGCGGGGGGTTCTGCTTGGACGCGGGGGGCCCACTGGACGTGAGTGAACCCGTGTTGCACCTGTATTGTGTTCATGGCCACAGGTGTTCACTTTGTGAGCGCTTTTGTGGTGCAGTGTTGACGGCCCACTGGACCTGAGTGAAACAGTTGCACCTGTGTGCTTGCATGGCGACAGGTGTCACTTTCTGAGAGCACCTTTGTGGTGCAATGTTGCTGTCCACAGCCGCCGCACAAGTTGTGGGCGTGGTGCACCCGTGTTAGCACCGCTGCTGGTGGCTGTACGCCACCGCTGCTGCTGACTGTACAACGCCGCTGCTGCTGACTGTACAACTTTGCTGCTGATTGTACAACACCGCTGCTGCTGGGTGTATAATGATGTGACTGCACAACACCGCTGCTGCAACTGTACAACACTGCTGCTGCTGACTGTACAACACCGCTGCACACGCTTTCCTGTGCCGCACAGAACCTGCGGCTCACCTACAACGGGGTGCACGGGGCTGCTGAGCATGGCCTGCCACTGGACAAAATCCCCGTGCCCTTCTCGCTCACGCCGGACCCCTACATCGATGGGCAGGTGCGTAACTGCACCCAGAGCTGTTGTGCCGTCGTGGTGTGCGTGTGTGGGGGGGCTGAGCAGTTGTCGTGTGAGAGAGCATGGGCCATGGCCAGTGCAAATTGGTGGGTGAGCGAGGGGTGTCTGCTAAAGTGTGTGCAGTTCAAGTGGGCGTTGGGCGTTGGGGTGCGTGCTTCAGGTACCCACCACCTGCTGCCTGCGCTGCTGCTGTTATACCTGGGCTGGTTGTGCTGCTAGTATGATGCCCAGAGCTGTGGGGCTCCAACCACAGTGCCTGCACAGGATGGGCAAGCGAGGTGCGCACGCTGTGCGTGCTTGTGACAGCACCATGCGCTGTGCCTCACGCTTCAAGAAATACTTGTTGCATTCTGTCCTCACAGTGCGGTGGCCGCACATGCCTGCAAACAAAGTTGCCGCTGCTCAGCGCGCACCGCCAGAGTACTTGCCAACTTCAACTTTGCCAACTTCAACTTCAAGTGACACTGCCTCTGTGCGCTGCAGGATGAGCCATGGGCCATGGACATACCGCAGCAAGGCATTGACAACACGGGGCGGCTGTGGCACTCAGATCGCGGCAACGGCAGGCAAGTCAAACGTTGTCCTATATGAGCGGCTTGTCCTCGGAGGCACTTGGTCGTAAACCTTACTCAAATACTTCAGAAGTACTTGAAGTACTTCAAGTACTTCTTGAATTATGTGTGTGTGTGTTGTGTACCATGCATGCGCCAGCGGAGACCAGTGAACGTCAGGGCTTATGCACATGCCCGCCCACTGGAGCAGCTGTAGTTGTGTGCTGCTCCAGTTGGTGGAGGCCTAAGCAGCTGTAATTGTGTGCTGCTTTAGCTGGTGGAGGCTACTGCAACGGCGCGAGATGTGCACACACAGGCTCAGCTACTGCAGTGTCCGTGCGCCGCCATATGGCAATTTCAGGACCAGTTGTGAGCAGTGTACCAGTGGTGGTACATAACCCTTGCAGTCTCGGTTTCACAGCATGCTGCAAAGCTAGCAGTTGCAGAGTGGAAGGTGTTCGTTCCTTGTGCACTCGTGCGTCATTTTTGCTTCACAGCAGAGGAAGGTTTTGCAGCGTAACACGTCAGACACTGTAAGTGGGCGCCCCTTCCTGACCTGCTGCTGCTGCTGCCTTTCCCTGCCGTCGTACTCTCACTTCTGCAGCTGACAAGTCCGCAAGTGCAGCTAAGGGCATCGGCAGGATGTCGTTGCGGGCTGCCTGACACATGAGAGGTGCCTTCAGCAGCATATGCTCAGGTGGCAGCAGCCAGCAGCAGTGCTCAGCAGCAGCGGCAGCAGTGTCCAGCAACAGCAGTGCTCAGCAGCAACGGCAGCAGTGTTCAGCTACAGCAGTGCTCAGCAGCAGCAGTACTCAGCAGCAGGAGCATCAGTGGTGCTCAGTGCACCATCAGCAGCAGTGCTCAGCAGCAGTGCTCAGCAGCGGCAGTGCTCAGTAGCAGCAGCGCTCAGTAGCACTAGCAGCAGTGATGCTTAGCGCACTATGAGCGCGTGTGCTCAGCAGCAGTGCTCAGCAGTGCTCAGCAGCAGTGCTCAGCAGTGCTCAGCAGCAATGCTCAGCAGCAGCAGCAGTGCTCAGCAGCAGCAGCACCAATGTTCAGCAGTGGTACAAAAGTTCATGTGGGCATGTTTGGGCCGTAGCCACCGCCACTGGGTGCGACAGAGCTTGTGGCAGCAGACTGAGTGATATGCAGCACATGCCACTGCAAGGCGAGCGTGTTACATGCCCAGCTGTTGTGGTGGGCATTGCTGCAAGAGGCAGGCATTGCGAGTGGCATACCTGCCCAGCTGTAGTGGTAGGCATTGCTGCAAGTGGCATGTGCGACTGAGGCATGTGGTGCATTTACGGGTGGCAAAGCCCGGACAACAGTGACGGACGCTGGCTGGGGGAACAGGGTTCTGGTGGCATGGCTCTGGAGGTACTTTTATTAAACTCCGCTTAGGGCGCGGAAAGCCCTTTGCACACGGTGCGCATGACCAGAAAAAGGGATC
>JAULBY010102860.1:0-27736 GCA_032358315.1 Ophiocytium majus
CTCCGCCAGTATCCAGTAGTCGAGCACCAAATCCAGATGAGCTTCATCCAGCAGATGAGCACTCTCCCAGGTGCTTTTGGGGCCTGGAACGGCTGAGGGGATGAAGAGCGCCACGCTGCAGTAAACGTCAGGCGCGCCTGCCTCATGATCTTGCTGGTGGGCCGAACATAAGGTTGCATGGATCCACCTCCCAGCATGACTGTCAGAAGAGTCTTTCATAGGTGACGAGCACATTGCCTCAACGACACACCACAATTCAAATTCGCACACGAGCAAAGGCATGCACGGACCAAAACCCAAGAAGGTGAACATGTGATGTATTCACAGTGTGGCTGTGTGTTGCGCAGCAACAAAGGAGCAGCCACTTTGCAGGCGCCATCGCTGATAATCACGCACACCAGAGAGCACAGCACCAGCGCGCGCGCCTTCGTGCCAGGCACAGTCTGGAACCAAATCAAAAGTCCAGGTCTCCCAGGACAAGTGATTTAGCATGTGTGTTGATGAACTCCTTGCGTGGTGCCACGTGGTCACCCATGAGCATGGTGAACATCTGCAAGGCACAGCGCAGGCACGAGAAGGGTACGATATCTACGCACAGGTCAGTGACCGGCAACACATTGGTGATACACTTCTTGCGCCACTTGCATGCAACACACGCATGGCATGTTTGACCGCACTGCGCGTCACACACTGACAAGGGCTGCACCAGCAGCATCACGGAGTGGCAACATGCCGCCTTACCACAGCATAACACATCGATGAGCGTTGCATGCAGCTTTGTGCTACATGGTGCTTCAGGTGCAAGTAAGGCGCTGACAACAACTACACGGCGGGTCAGCAAGTCACGACAGCACCTTATGCCCCCCCAACCAACTAGTTGTCCCTGAGGCTGAAACAGCTGCAAGCTTAAAACTTGTATTGCCGTCAATCTTTGCACAGGCTACTGGCACAATGACAGTGTGCAGTTGGTAGGCTTTTTCCTGCTCAGCAAACGCAAGCGAAATGAGTCACTGCCTGCGACCCCGTCACCGAGCAGCGCAGCACTTGCCTTGTCTGCCATGGCCGCGTCCTCAATGCGCACCAGCTTGAGCGTGCGGCGCGATGGGTCCATGGTGGTTTCCCACAGCTGCTGCGGCATCATCTCCCCCAGGCCCTTGAAGCGCTGTATGGAAGGGGTTGGTGACGCGGGGAGTGTCGGCAGTAGTGCATCCAACTCCTCCTGGGTGTAGACATATGTCTCGCTGCGCCCCTGTGCCACCTGTGGGCAAGGTGAGGGACATGTGTGGGGTGGCAACAAACGGGCAGTGCACGTGACAGGCCAGTGTGGGCGGCTGCTGAGGTGGTGCTATTGGGTGGGTGCGGGGACCTACAATGACAACAAGTGCAGATGGCATGAGCAAGGGTACATACATGCGTGCATCGGGTGCAGGAAAAGGCAGGGGTCTTGCGGATGTCACCGGTCGTGAAGGTAGATGCTGGTATACGTATACCGCATGCGATGCGTGGTGGCAGGCTGGTAGTGCGGAGGCATGATGGCGCACCTTGAAAAGTGGTGGGCAGGCAATGTAAATGTGCCCCCCCTCCAGCAGATCCCGCTGATACCTGCATGCGCACAGTGTACATGCACATCATACACAACACGCAGTGTTCAGTAGCAGCAGCAGCAGAAGCAGCCGCAGGGCAGCCAACAGCCAAATGGACACCAGCAGCTGCTGCCACTTTGTTTCAGGAATTGCTTGATAAGCAAGGCAACTGAGCAGCAGCATTGGGCGTTGCTCAGCACCATTACCAACCGCATGAGTGTTGGTGGCGAACGCACAGTGGAAGGGTAGCTAGGGCTGCCGCTGCACAGCTGTGGCACCAGCCGACAATGGCGTCACACAAACTCACCTGAAGAAAAAGGTAAGCAGGAGTATGCGGATGTGGCTGCCATCAATGTCAGCATCCGTCATGATGACAATGCGGTGGTAGCGCAGCTTGTCCAGCTCAAATTCCGTTCCCTTGACGCCCAGGCCCAGTGCGCTGATCAGCGCCTGCAGCTCCGCGTTCTGCAGCGCAATGGAAGCACGACGTATGTGCAGCAGCGTGCAAAACCGCAAATGTCAGCAAGGGGGCAAGAAGTGCAGAACCGTAGACAATTTCATATATTACCTGCAAGCCTAAGCTACAAAAGCATGCTACAGGTTAGATAGCCAAAAGGTGACAATGCTATATCGCATGTACACTGCTCAGCACACCGGACTGGTGCACGGCACCGTGCAGCGCAGAGAAGAGGCTGCAACCGATGCGCCTGCCGTGTCACGTACGTGCACACACTGTATCCACACTTGTACGCACTCATGCTGGCATGGCAGTGTACAGCACGCGCGCGCATTGCACAATACCTGGTAGATCTTCTCACTGGCGCACTTCTCAATGTTGAGGATCTTGCCGCGCAGTGGGAGGATGGCCTGCGTGCGGCGATCGCGTCCCTGCTTGGCGCTGCCTGCGGCGCTGTCACCCTCCACAATGTAAATTTCACTGCCCGCGGGGTCTCTGTGCAGCCGCAGTGCAGGTCAGCACCGCCAGAGACCGTCAGCCACAAAAACAGTACGCCACAGTTCAACGTTCGGCGGCCGCATGCTGGTGCAGCAGCACATGGCCCTACAGCTGTGTGCAACGTCACACAGACTAGTACACCCAGGCAACGCTACGTGCTGGTTCCCTACTTAGTGGCACCTGGTTTTCTACCTGGACAGCAAGGTGTTTGTGTCCATTTCTCGACCTGTGGGCATGACCTCAACATGTACAAAGCCGTGACTCTAGCGGAACTTACCAAAAGGCCGCATCAATGAGAATGTGCATGTTCATGCTGGCCATGTGCGCCCTCACCTGCTGGCACAGTCAGCAAGCTTGCCCGGCAGCACCGTGCTTGTGAGCAGGCTCTTCCGCCGTACCATGTCGCGGGCAGCCTGTTCAAGTAAGCAACCATGTGCGAGGCACAAGCCAGCAGCAACAGCAGCAAGGGCGGCAGCTGCATGTGAGACAAGTGTTTAACAGTTAGGTGTTGGCAAGGCCTGTACATCACAGGTTGCCATGCCCAGTGTAGCAAGGTACAGGATGTGGTGCCCGCATGTGCGGCAAGTGTCATGCACTCAACAAAGTGGCAACCTGCAGTCCAGTCCACTCAATGCGGATGCGACATTGACCCTCTATATAGTCCGACCACTCCAGCAACTGCAAGCCATGAAGTACGACCAATGCTGTGCACCTTTGCGGCGGCGGCAGCCTGCTGTGCGGAGCTGGCTTTGTCGATGATGGCGGTCAGCACCTTTGGGTTCCACTCAAACACCTGCATAGCAAGCACAGCAGAAACACAAGTGCCTGTGTACACAGCTGTGTGCGCTCACGTAGTCATGGGAAAACTAAGCATGCAGGTGCTGCACGATGCAGGAATTTTTTTCTGGCCATGCAACAAAACGGCACGGCGCAGCCATGATAATAACTTGGACGCATGCGGACAGAAGCTGTGGCAGCGACAGAAGGTGTGGCAACAGTGGCAAGCAAAATATGAGTTGTCACGACACGTACCTTCTGCAGCTGCTCAGACACAACAGCATCCACAATGGACCGAACTTCTGGGTTTCCCAGCCTGTTCTTGGTCTGCCCCTCAAACTCAGGCTCGGGCACCTGCGTGAGCACAGCACCAGCCATACCAGACTCAGCGCACGCTAGCATACCGCACCATTGCGCACCAAAGAGCACGAAAGTCCTGACAGTGCCAGAGTCAAGTGCCGGATTAGACCGACCGGACGTGGTTAGGAAACGTGCAATTCACATTTCAGCACGGGTGCCCTAATCAGGTTGGGTATTTGAGTTAGGCGTCTCCAAGTAGGCCGCACTCACTTTATGCCTGCTCGAGCTGCCTCTGACAGCTGCTACAGTAGTACAGCACCGGCACAGCGGTGCATGGCACAAAGGACCCATTCTGTGGAGTATGTCCAACCTAATCTTCTTGCGGTTCATAACAATAATAAAAATATTATGAATTGTGACTAAGTCCGGTCAGCCAGACGCAGCAAACGATGGGAGGCATGGTGCAGCTGCCCCCTCTCTGCCTTTGATATGGCAAACTCTCAACCCAAGAAGTGTTCACGTGTGTCTGGTCTCTGTTGATGATGAAATGGATGCACACCAGCAGTGCAGCAGCAGCTGCAGCGGCTGTTGGCACGCAGCAGCAGCTAATGCAGTGCCTATGCGCTTGCAGGCGTGCAATGCTTGCGGCCCGCCACAGGCACCAGCAGCTTCTAACGCTCAGCGTCAGTCAATCACCCAGCACTACACACGCGTGGCACGCGAGGCTTACCTTGACATGCACTATGGCAGTGAGCCCCTCCCTTACAAACTCCCCTCCAATGCTGCCTGCGCCATCCTTGATCTTGCCCGCCTTCTTGCCCAGCGCGTTCACCGTGCGCGTGACAACCGCCTTGAGGGAGTCCAGGTGTGTGCCGCCGTCGCCTGTGCGGATGCCGTTGGCAAAGCTGCAAAACGAAGCACACGTGGCGGTGCAAGGGGTAGGTTGCGCATGACACCACAGGCCTGCATGCGCATGAGGGTGCTAACATGGGCGGTGCAAGTTTGGTAGGTAGTGTGCGGGGGTCAAACAGTGCATGTAGGGAGGCAGTGCAGCGCACTGCATGCTGCATCTACTTCGTAGAAGTAGGTCATATGCCGCCTCTGCTCATGTCTGGGTCTCCAAGAAGCCAGTCAGCAGCACACAAGGCACACACGCACACCGCCATGGAATGCATTGCAGTCTTATTGCAGGGAGACACTTTATTGACTGCTCAACGGCAGCAATGTTGACAAAACAGAGCCAAAGTCTGCCATCGCTATGCCGCACCAGCACATGCACACAAAAAACGGCATGCGCTGGTTGCAACACACCATGCATGCCTTGTGGTATCTGTGCGCAATGCGTTAAAATGCCCACCTGACAAGGCAGTCGGAGTACATGTCGCTCGACCAGCTGAGGCAGGCTTCCACCGCCACACCATCCTTTTCACCCGCTGCAACTATCACAGGAACCTGTGCGCGGAGCATGGTGCCGGTTCACGGTCAAGGTGAGCCACGATATGTAACATGGTTTGAAAACACACGCAGAACAGAAGTGCATGTCATCACTCATGCCGTGTGCTGGTCCTGCTGCACCAAGGGGTATGCTTGTGCCTTGAGCACGTGACTGGCAAGTGGTGTGTGCTGAGCTACGACATGGTAGATGCACAAATGTCCCTGTTGTATGCGCCGGGCCTGTCTGTCGAAGTGGCCAAAGTCGAATGGCCTGGCATTGCATGAACTGCATGCAGCAGCGCACCATGCGCAGCAGCCATAGGTGTCTGGGCCACAGTCCCTTTGTACCAGTAGTATACCACAGCCGGTGCTGCAGCGCGGCGCACACAAATTACTTGCACTGCAAGAACAGCACTCACCTCTGGGTGCAGGCACGTCTTCTCTTCGCACATGAGCTGGACGTACTCACGCATGCCGCCCTGACGCGATGCAGCACGCAGCCACAAAATGTGCGGAGCGGTGAGAATGCCGTGGTCATGACACATTGTTTGGGCATTTTCAGCTCGCGACAATGCACCATTGCATGTGCCAGAACCAGGCACCGCAACACTGCGGGCAACACTCAGGCATTTGTGAAACACACACCACACACACAGTCACTGCACTGTGTGCGTAAGTAGCTGTGCGCTTTGTGTCCGTGTGTACATGCTCATCATGAGGTCGCGGCAGCAGCATGCACTTAGGTACACCATTGGCACAGAGCACCCTGAAGGCTTCCAAGTGCTCACTTTGCCAAATCTCGACTACCACAATTAAAATCACAGAAATGGCCATGATGGGTTGCTATCCATCAGCGGCCTGGTTGCAACATCACTGGCCCAGTCGCAGGTGTTACTGGCAACATAGGTGCTTGGCCGCAGTATGTCAGGTTGGCAAGCAGCAATTCTTGTGGACCACAATGCTGCGTTGCACCAGGGGGCTGCCACACACCTGGTGTAAGTATTCCTGCTGCTTGTTGGGCTTGCCGTCCTGGTCCACGCCCTCTCGCATGTCAGTCATCACAAGCTTCACGCCCGCATTCAAAAACGCAA
This sequence comes from Ophiocytium majus, assembly GCA_032358315.1. NCBI lineage: Eukaryota > Xanthophyceae > Mischococcales > Ophiocytiaceae > Ophiocytium > Ophiocytium majus. The sequence continues at coordinate 6,141 of JAULBY010102860.1, forward strand.
GCTCGTCCATACGACTTGACAGCCTGCGCACAACAGCACCACGTGCACAACAACGGTGTCAAAGGAGTTTGCGTGACTGAACACCTGTGCAAACTGCTTTGTCACTTAAGGTGGGCATGGCAAAACCCAGGCGCAGCCACACAGTGCAGCGCCCGTGCAAGAGAAGCATAGTTCCCAATAGGTGGGTCATCGTGAAGCATTGCACATCGCACCTAAAGCAGCAGCATTGCCTTGGATGTGCACAGCAAAAAGGCAGGGCACAAATCAGGCTTTCAAACTCTGGCGCACCTGTCAAACTCAAAGGTGGTAGTGGTCTTGAAGATCTCGGCATCTGGCTTGAACCTCACCCTTGTCCCTGCTCAGCAGAAAACATGCATCACTTGAGCTCAGCAAGGCGATGATGCATGAGCTCTGCAGTGGATGGGTGCTTCATCATTACTGGCATTTACCGGGTGCGCTGGCTGGTGGGCAAGCAGCATCAAGGCAGGGCACGGGTGCCACGACTACTGCCCCTGCAATACACTGCAGCTACTACAGCACCAAGAGTGTTGTGGCTCACCACAAAACCACCTTGAAGTGCTCGCCCAGCTGCTACTGATATCATGCAACACATACATACGTATATAGGTTCGACTTAGTGACACGGCGCCACAACAATACACCAGCGCTCAGCACCAGTCCCAGGCACACCCTGCTGTGCACCTGCTGCTGCACTGCATGCTCCACACTTTCGCACCTCAATATCCGTTCATGCAAGTACAACAATGCCGCCAGCTGCTACACAACAAAAAGTGAGCGCACCTGTGGCGCCCTTGGCACCACCCGTGGTGACCTCCATGGGGCGAGACGTCTTCCCCTGTGCAAACGCCATCCCATGCAGGTTGCCATTTCGCCGCACCTCCACCTCCACCCATTCGCTGAGCGCATTCACCACGCTGATGCCCACGCCATGCAAACCGCCGCTCACCTGCGCGCACCACACATAATAACTCAATGTGATGGATCATTGATAACAATACTTGAAAAGTATAGTATTAACACAAAAGTGTATGATTATTTCATAATACATGTAAAAATGATTTACTCTTTAGTTGTTCATGAACGGCTATGACCAGTACATACTGGTGAAGAGACAACAGGTGCGGCAGCAGTGCAGCTACATGAGTGGTGTTTAGGAAAGGGCAGCGGGCGGACAGCTGTCGCAGTGCCAAAGTGCCTGCACCATGTACATCACCTAAATGCTCTTACTCGCAACATGCACTCAAGCTCAGCTGTGGATGCTCATGACCCCGTTTGGCAACTTCAATAATGCCACTTGCGGTAACCCAGCATGCACCCCTTGGTTGACACACGGCCAGCCGCAGACTATAGGGCGAGGGGCGTGGGCGCACTTCATCCCTTGTAACTTTGACATGGAACTTGTTATTCAGGTTGGCAGCTGCAAAGAGGTATGGGTGGCGACGCAGGTGACTAGGCTCAGCTTTTTGCCTGTTTTTGCCCAGCTTCAATGCGCAAGGGACACCTCTAGCAGCACCCAGTGCAAATATTGGCGAAAAATGCATCGGTCATCAGTCCTCTAGATGGACCAGGTCAAAGGAATGCATACCAACGTTAACAATCATAGCAACGCTTATGACTACCTTGCATCAGTTGCACTACCTGCTACCAGCTCACTACACACACAGGACTGCTTGCAATGGCACACTATGGCAAGAGACATTCACCTCAGCCTCTTCAGTCGTGCACTGTCATGGCGGGCGACTGTCCATAATTGATGCCCCAAACCTACACAAAAGCACCTTGTGCTGGCATGGCAGTGTTCAGACATGCATGTAACTGCTGGTACTTGTCTTTTCCGCCTAAGGATTCATGCAGCTAACTGTCGATACTTGTCATTTGCACCCAACAATACCGCACCTTGTAACCACTGTCACCACCAAACTTGCCACCAGCATGCAGCACCGTCATGACCGTCTCCAGAGCTGACTTGCCAGTGCGCGGGTGCAATTCACACGGTATGCCACGCCCATTGTCCGACACCGTGCAGCTGCCATCAGTCTCCAGGGTAATGTACACTGCATCGCAGTGTCCCGCCAGCGCCTCATCAATCGAGTTGTCCACAACCTGCAGATGCAGCAGGAATATGGTGCAGGAGAGTGGCGGCACAGAGTGGTGAGCAGCCACTGTGTGCAATCCGCCAGTACAGGTGCTACTATGGCATGAGATACTGTGTTGCAAAATACGGCAACATCATGACAGCTGCGCGCAAAAGAGTGGGCATTGCCATGCCCTCATGCGCAGGGCATGACCAGTAACATCTGAAACAGTACCATGTATTGTATGTTCATGCTCCTCTCTACCAGCCAGCCCATAGGCAGCGCCAAAGCACAGTGCGGTGCACAGCAGGTGTGTCACCGATTTTACTGTCACCGACATGTGATTAGCCAGCTGAGCTGAAACATGGCATGCCGCTTCCTGTATGCTGGTCACAAGTGCTTAGTTAGGCGTACAGTTGGTAGGGACCCAAAAGGCGCGTGCCCATTCGGGCTGCCAAGAAAAGCCTGCACCTGCCAGCAGCAACAACGGCTGCCAGCAGCAACAACGGCTGCCAGCAGCAACAATGGCGGCCAGCACCCGCCCCACGGGACAGCTAAGGGGTGCTGCGGCACTGGTGGGCGCGCACCAGCAGGCATACAGTACCGCGTGCCACATACAACGGCATAAGCCCGGCCGTGCCTGGCATGCTGCCACTTAGGAGATAAGTGCTTTCTGCTCAGCTCCGGAGCCGTTTGATTTCGGCCAGAAAAGCGCACAGGCTTTGTGGCTGGCATTTGGCAGATCAGAAAGTTACCGATTCCTAAGTGCCGGCACCCCAACCAGCATGAGGCCACGGCGGCAGGGCAGCGCCCGCCTGTGCTGCTGCGGGCCTTTCACAGCTGCTGGCACCCCCCACCCCGCCCCGTGTGCCAACACCTGGGGGCAAACGTGGTTGCGTCTGTTTTTTACCAGCTCTTGTTGGCACACGTCTTTCTTATTCACTAATAGTCACAGTCGGCCTTGCGGGTACTGAGGCACGGGTTCAAAGAGCTGTGCTGTGTCAGCTTGGTAAAGGCTGACACATCAGTGCGACCAAGCTTGCATGCATGCATCCAAGCACCTAAATCACTGGTAATCCTGCTTCAATGTCCTGGCTGCATGTTTTGAGTTACGAAAAACACCCAATAATACATACTTCGAAGTACCATCTCCCAAGTGCTGTTACATATTGAAGTACCCAGCGACATGGAAGCCTGGGGTTCCTTGAGCACAAATTCCTATCCGCGTACACACATCACTAGCTGCAGCAAAATCAGTGCAACTGTGCACTTCCAATGAGCGACAAGAACACTCGCTCACCTCGAAAACCAGGTGATGCAGGCCTTTGGTGCCTGAGGATCCAATGTACATGCCAGGCCTCTTCCTGACTGGCTCCAGACCCTCCAGCACAGTGATCTGGTCAACGCCATAGTCCGTGTTGACCTTTGTCGCGCTGCTGCTGCCGCGCTTGCTGCTTGCCGCCCCCCCGCTCGCCCGCTTCCTGCCCTTGCTGGGCCCTTCCGCCCCCTCCGCCTGCTCCGCCTGCACCGCAGACATGGACAGCAACTGAAATCCTCGCCTCTGCTGCTGGACGGAAAGCTGTCGGTTCGCCCAGGTGTGCAGCAGGGGCGCGGGAGCGAAAGCTCGCGCCTGCCTTGCGCACAGAGTCACTGACATCGCCAGGCATGACGTCAAGCCCCCCCTGGTGGCCCTCATTGCCGCCGGCACGCTGTTGCACTTGTTGCTGCTGCTGGTGCTTATGCAGCAGCACGCACCCAATTGCAAGTGCAATGTGGGTGCAGCTGCGGATCGCCTGCCCCTTCTGACGCCTGCAGCTGCCCTGCCCAGGCGAAACGTCGTGGACAGGGATGGAGGCTGAGGAACCTCAGCCCGCCTACAGTCAGAGCAGCCTCAACAGGCTCGCTTTGCCCTGACCTGTTGTGTGTGGTCGCGCGTGGTGAGTCGCTGACGCCCCCCCCCGGGTGTTATCATCGAGCGGGAACATTTTGCATGAATGCGCAGCGACAGCAGCAACACTATTGAGCTGCAGGCAAGGCGGCCACCAGCTGCGGATGATGGCCTTCTCGACAGCAGCGCTGCTGCTGCTTTTGTCGGCACCGCGGCTGTGCAGTGCATTCGCGCCACCTTTGAGCCCACGAAGCAGGTGTTTGCATCAAGAGCAGCAGGCAGCGCCAGCATCCGCTGCAGAGGTGGGCACCACTGGCAGTAGCGCCGCGAAGCTAGGGGAGGGCAGCGAGGTTTTCCAAAGCTTTGCTCAGTTTATAGTGGATACCCAGGCGAGCATCTGCTCACAGGCAGAGGAAGCGGATGGGGAGGGGACTTTTTGCGTGGACAGGTGCGTTGCATGCGCCAACTGCAACTCTGAAAAAAACGGAACCTGCTGTGCCAAGCCGTCAGAACGCTGCCTAAGCTGCGCAGTCGCATTTTCCCTGAGCGAGCGCTGCGGTTGCTTTGACTTGCAGCTCTGCGAACGAACATCTTGCCGACTGCATGTGCTCACACACCCATAACGCGCCATGCTGCTGTCAATGCAGGTGGGAGAGGGGCGAGGGCAAGGGGTTTGGCATCACGCGGGTGCTGGAGGGCGGCAAGCTGCTGGAGAAGGCTGCTGCCAGCGTTTCCATCATTCACGGCACACTTACGCCAGACAGGGCAAAGGCCATGAGCGGGCGCGGCAGGGACGGCATTGAGCCACAGGGGGGGCAGCCTTACAGCGCTGCCGCACTGTCACTAGTTTTTCACTCGCGCAGGCAAGTGTTTCATGGTGTATGAGTACTACAGCAGTGATGGCAGCGAAGCCAGGTCACGCTGCTCCTACACACAATTCTGGCCGTGCTATTTTGGCCCGACGGACACTTCGGCCTGCACTGCACAGTATCTAACATGTGCCTTGCTATGCTGCCACTTACTCGGCATTTTCCGCGCACAGTCCACTGGTGCCAACTTTTCGAGCGGACGTGCGCATTTTCGAGGTTGCTGGCCAGGTACGCAGGTCCAACTTAACTTATGCCATATGCTGTAGACTAGAGTTGGCACCGTGAACAATAATACCGTGAAATAACGCGTTATTTCACGTTGCTGGAATACCGTGACAACTGTTTGCCCTTGCGTTATCAACACCGTGAGACAACTATTGCCAAGAGCAGGCGGTATTTGAGGGTATTGCCCCCTTGCGACGCCATCCGCACCCCTTAGCGGTTGCCGCGGCATCGCCCCCTGCTGCCTCACGCCTTCGTTGTGGCGTCTCGGAGCTCACAACCGGGGAGCCGCATATAATCGTGGCACACACACACACTTGGTGGGCATGTGCTGCATTTGGTGAAGTTGAAGTTGTTATGAAAAGTTGAAGTTGCAGAACAACTTCAATAACCAACTTCAACAACCAATCTACAACTCATAACTTTAAATTTCGTGAAATAACGTGAACACCAGCCACATATTGTGATAACTAACTATTGGTTCACGGTTCCCACTCTACTGTAGACACACGTACTACGTAGTATGACGTAGATATCGACAGTGTGTGCGATGCGCAGGAGTTACGGCATCGCAGTGCTGGTGCGCACTTCTCGAGTAGCACAGCGCTGCAGCCAGGCTGCTGGTGCAACGCCACAGTAGCACATTGCACAAGCATGCACATAATTGTCAATGACAGAGGCAGCTGCACAGATACCCATGGTGGCCTTTCAAACTGCGGCACAACAACCCTGCGCTGCTGCTGCTGTATGATGCTCTTGTGCATGAACCACATGACACCAGCGTTGGTATGGTGGAGGAGCGGACCTGACGCCATACTACCTCAACGACCAGGACATTGTGCAGTTCCATAGGTTTTACAGGGGCATATGCGAGAAGCACGGCTCCGAAGAAGACTATGTGCAATTCAAGGCGAGTTGCATGCGAATGAAGTTTTAGCTTCAAGCTGTAAGAGCGTGGATCACCAAGCGGTGGCTGCAGCAACCAGCAGGGAAGCAAGTGTTGCAACCAGACTGTGCTACCAACACACAGGGTGAACATCTTGTGTATCTGAAAAGGGTGGCCGTAATGCAGCCTTCGCTGCACCCCATGTGCAGTATAGCCTCTCGCCAGTACTCAGCAGGAAAGGAATGTGTTAATTTCCCAGCAACCCACCCCCTCCTATGCGTGCTGCCTGCTGCTTGGCGCAGGAGTGGGCAGACAAGTATTTCTACATTCCTATGCGCCAAGAGCACAGGGGCGTGGGCGGCATCTTTTTTGATGACTTGGAAACTCTGGGCGCCGCTGGTGGTGCGGCAACTGTGGACGCATTTGTGCGCGACGTGGCACTGGCATTCATGCCCTCATTCCTGCCGCTGGCAGCGTGCCGCGGTGTTGAGGTGGGTGCTCAAGCAGGCCATAATGGCATGCGGCAGATATGCATGCGTGCTGTACGACAACTGCTACTACTGTAATGTGAGATAGCCATGCGCCCGTGTTGTCACCCTTGCAAAGCGCTGCATACTGCCAACCGTACACCAGAGGCACCTGTGATCTGTGCTGGCCTGCGTTGATGCGTATCCATGGCATGGATGGTCGTTGAGGTGCGGTGACACAGCACCGTGCTGTAGGTGGCTGTTAGAATTCTTTTGCATGAGTGGCACCACGCAGTGGGCACATTGCCGAGGGTCATGCTTGCCACGCAAATGCATACTTTTGAAGAAGAACTAGTAGTACGTCAAGTACACATAGTAGTCGTACGCTTTGTGCTACAGGCTTTGCTCATCAGCGGTCACAGGCGCTACATGCATGCCAAACTGCGCCATGAATTGTGCTTTTCTGGCATCGCCTTCCATGCATCACCGTTACCGCAGCCATACACGGAGGAGCAGCGGCAGTGGCAGCTGCTCAGGAGGGGGCGTTACCTGGTGAGGTTCAAGGGCAGTGTTGGCCCACTGTGCGCCTGCATGCTGACTGGTTTCTAACCGCCTGCTGCAGCTGAGTATTGTGTTGCTGCCGCCACTTGCACCTCATCCCCCCCCTCTCTCTGTGCCGACTTACGCCGCCGCCACCACAATTGCACCCTCTACAACCACAACTTGGAAAAGGAGTTCAACTTGCTTTACGACCGGTAAGACGTTTCTCTAACACTGTAGCACTGCTCTGCAGCTGCATGCCAGTGCGTCACAGGCAGATAGGTTTACTGATTCAGATTTGTGGGTGTGCAACCACCCAGGTATAATGGATGTCGGCATGTGGCAACAATATGGACATGTTGACATGCTCATAGCTTGTGCATCGTCAGCCCTCAGAAGCACTGCAACTTGTGTGGCATGCCTAAGTGGCCGTCAAGAGCAGCAGCCATGTACCGCATGCCACAGCGTACAATCATCTGCTGCCGACAGTCACCGGCTTGGATTGGCACCACGCATCGCCCTGTTGAGCGGCATGTGCTTCGCCGGCATGGCACGCGCTGTGATACAAGCTCCACGTGCAGCCACTCTGATTTCCACAAAGTGTAAAAGCACACATTAGTGTGCTGATGTGCACGAATGCTGGCCCTGCACAATGCTGTTTGCATGCGCCTGTCATCCCCACATGCTGTGTGCAACAAAAAGGGGCGTCAAGTTCGGACTGACGGGGGGCGGGCGGGTGGAGAGCATCATGGTGAGTGCGCCGCCCCTGATTGCGTGGACGTACACAAGTACGGAGCAGGCGCAGAATGCTGCCACTGTGCTGAGCACAGAACAGCAGCGCTTGTTGAAGGTGCTCAAGGAGCCCATTGACTGGGCAAATCTGCTACTTTAGCTGTGCCCAGCAGCGCAAGTGCACCTTAAGAAAACACACTTTTTGGCTGACAGCCTGGATGGTCTACCCGTGTTTGACCTGCTCTGTGCTGCAGTTGCAGACTGGGTGCACTGCTGTATCCCTGCATGTACTCGCTGGATGGAACATGTATTGTGCAATGTACTGCTACTTGTCTTTACCCCCCCCCTCCCTAGCCTTCCGGTGGCTCAGGCCTGCCTGCTAGCAGCAATTGATGCTCTTGATTGTACTGTTGTGAGTTTGTGTACACATGTACATACTGCCGGGCATGTGCCACCGCCACGAGCGCGAGTGAGCTGGCGTGCATGGCGCGGGCTCTTGCACGCCCACAAGTGCAAACAAACACCAGTAGTACGACAACTACTGTGTGCCAGCAGCACTGCCTACTGTTGACTGCACATGCTAAGTTGTGAGCATGTCTGTATGGGGCCCAGCATACACCATCGCTTCATGCAGGCTTGCATGACCTGGGCCCTTTGCATGCAAGTAAAGGAAGCTACTGTAGGGGGTACATACTACAGTATGAAAGTACATGTATTACATGTACGATGGGGCCGAACCGCAGGAGCCATACATGTTGCACCCTATGAGTAGCTACACAGCCACCAATGACTGACCTCATGGCAGACATGAACACTATCCTGCTGTACAGACAAGGCGCGAGACTCGTGTATCAGAGACTCAACAATTGCAATGGAGAGTGCCCGCACTACTCTAGGAAAGGTTGGAGGCATTTAAAAGGACAACACGTGGCATGACTCATTTGTGCAACCTCATCACCCGGTGTTGAAGCATACACGTGGTATGCACACAGCAAAAGCATGAAACTGATGCTGGCACAGTAGCATCTGTGCAACCCGTGTTTGCCCAGTTGCAGCTAAACTAGTAGTAGTAGTGGTATTGTCATGATTATCATTGCTTTGGAGGGGTACAAAGGCTCAGCTATGGCGCGGCATGTGCCCCACGCACGTAATGCAGTACACACAGCGGGTGCCAGCCAGCCACAGGTGCACAGGTGCGGTAGCTTGGCGAGCCTTGCACACCACAAAAAATGCACCCTCCATGGCATCACCCACACAATATCAACAGGAGCCGCCAAGAGAGGCAGAGAGCCAGCACCAGCCACGACCTGGAAAGGAGTGGCCGGCATGCGCAGCGTGGTTTCACACTGCCCACTGTGCTGCAGCGCAGCACTGGCCGCCAGCACAGCCATGCGGCGTTGGTGAGGGTGCAGACCCAACCTCAAAGATTTGCACTCACGCCAGCCAGCTTCAGCAACCTCACTGCCCTCCTGCGGCTATGCGCTGCACACGAGAGGTGCACCTTGTCAGGTTCGCTTGTGGGCCGCTCCAGACCTCAAGCGCTCCCTCCACGCCTGCCGCTGCGCCAAAAGCTGCTTCAGCCCCTCCTTAGGTTGTTGAGCCGCGCCTCCAGCTCGCTCATCTGCGCATCGCCGCCCGCACTGCCACCGGCAGCTGGTGGAGGTGGCTCATCCTTGTCGTCTCCTGCTGGGCCACCAGCGGGTGCTGCCAGCGCTTGCTTGGGCTCCGGCAATGCGGCCGCAGACACAACGCCCGCACCCTGTGGCGCCTCTGGCACATTCTCCCCTGTGGCGGCGGGGTGCCAGGAGTAGGTGGCTGGTTATGCCCCAGTGATGGGACTTTGGTTCCTTAACAATGGCAGCCAACTGTGCACTTTTTGTTACAGTACAGTGTGATTGCCCCCCTCGTTGACAACCACGCGGTTGAACAAGTAACGTGTGGGTGCATGTACTGTGAATCATTCAACACTGCCAACAGCACAAGAAACAAGCAATGGAATCACTCCTTGACATTTTATAATTGTTTACCCTATTAAGTCTGGCCCATTCGATGTACGGTACCACATACTTGAAGTATGACTGATACTGGACATGCTGACATGATGACATGCTGACTTGAATAAAACACCAGAGTCACAACAAGTACATCCCGCTTGGGCACTACTACTACTTTTATATATTTGCATTTGTTGGCGTGCAAGAGCCGATGCCAGGCATGCCAGCACGCTCGTGGCAAATGGCACATGCCTGGCAGCGTATGCACACAAACGCACGAAGTTCTCTAAACAACCAAGAGCAACAAGTGAGGCTAGCGGGCAGGTCTGAGCCACCGATGCTGCCAGAGCAGGTCGCCCGCCAGGGCGCCATACACGGCCGTGCGCTCCCCCCCCCCATGCCAGCACTGCCCCCCCAAACCCCTGGCGCTGTCATGTAAACATGCACGCACTGAGACAGCGCCATACGAAGTACTTCATATACACTAGTAGTAGGTGGACTTTCCCCAAGCAGAACCAGCAGGTTAAGGACCGTACTACTATTGTGGTGGCATTTTGCCGAGCAGATGTCCTGGTGCAGCAGCACTCACCGACTTTGATGCCAATCTCATCAAGAACCTGGCTGACAATGGCGTCCTCCGCCTCAGCGTCTCCCTCGTCTGCCAGCGCCGAATCCATTGCATCTCCCATCATCTCGCTTGTCAGCTGCGCCAACAGCAATACCACCGCCAACCGTGTGTGAGCAAAGCTGGGGGTGCGGTGGATGAGGCGCTTTTGCGGAGTGCACCTGGTCCTGAGCATTGCGGCGTCAGTGCTCAGGCGGCGCCTTCAAGCTTGCCGGCATGGTGCATAGGCAGCAACTGCGCTTCTGGGTCTGTGCACGGTTTCGCTCCTTCTTCATTTGAGCTGGCAGCTCTCAGACACAGTGTCACGCAAACAGAAGACCGTCACAATGCACTATTCACAGGCCACGTGTGAGCGGCTTCGCGGATGCTCACCTCTTGGCGCTCATTCTCCCTGGCAAACTCCATCATGATCTTCTGCAGTGCAGGCACGTTGACCTGCTTGTTGAGAGCCACCATGGCCTTGGTCACGTCCTGTGAACCGCCAAGACAAGGGGATGGCGAGGCAGCACAGCATGGGCAGGTTGTTGTGCATGAGGCGACAATACATTAAAAGTGATGACAGGTCATTGCCAAACATGGCAAACTGATTCATCTTGGGCCATCCATGCAAATATCGCCACCTGCCCATGTCATGATATCTCGCCACCAAAAGCCGGAACGGCTTGCAAAGCCCAAGTTGCCTATTCTGCCAAAATCGCAACCCAGCTATCGCAAAATGCCACTGGGAGTGCGCAACCAAGAAAAAGTGTGATATACATGCAGTGACGTACCTTCATGGCTGTGGCCATGGCCTCATGGCTGCGCACAACCTCCAGCTTTAGCGCCACACCCTGCAGGTGGCTGCGAAACTCAATAAATTTGGTGACGTAGTTTCGGGTGCGCACCAGGTCTTTGGCCAGCACCTGCCAATAGCAGGGCAGCAAGCACCACACACACCCATGCACACAGCGGCAGCAGCGTTCAGTGTTGTGTTATGTATCAATCATCGGTGTGTGTGGGTGCCAGGGAGTACTGTCAGAGGGAAGGAGGCAGGCGGTGCTGATTGACTTTTCCTTCCAGCTGTGAAAGGTGTTGGCAACCAGTTCGGCAGGGGTCGGTTCGTCACGTGACAAGCCACCACCGCAGGTGGCGACTCACTAGTATGGCGTACAGAATTGCTGAGCCATACAAGCAGCGTATGGCCCAGTCAGCCATCAACGTGGGGAACCAACTGGCAGTGCCAGCACGTGCTGCCACGTGCACTGCTACAGTGTACCAAAGCCAGGCCAGATGCACACAGCAGTAAGTGGGCAGCATTGCAGATGGTACGATTTTGCTGTCTGTAGCATGAAGCACCATCAATCAGTCGCAGCTTGCAGGTGTAACTGTACTGACTTTCCTGCTGCTCCGTTTTTCCTGTTGCTGCTCGCCGCCTGGTGGGTGAACACGCACTCACCTTGACCGCCCCCATTTGGTTGGCTGCAGCGTTCTTCTTCATCTCCGCTATGATCTTCTTCTCCTGCTTTTCCAGGTTGACCTTCTCCCTGTCGAGCTCCCTGATGGCTCTGTTGATGGTGCGCTTGTTCTCGCGCATCACCTCCTTCAGGGGCTTCTTCTTGCCTAGCACGTTGCCCATGGCTGATCCTGCTCTTGCTGCTCCTGTGGTCCTGCTGTTGTGGTGCGTTACAGCTGCACGCCACCTATCCTCCTGCCGACTTCCGGAAGTGCACTCCGGTCACAGCTTGGCACCCGCCTCCTTGCTCCCGCTGCGCTGCTGCTGGCACACTCTCGGAAAGCTCTGCCGTTGGGCAACCCCAGACCCCCGCCCAAACAGCCAAGGGAGAGAGCAGCGGCTCCTTGACCTGCGGTTCTTGCTGGGTGTGAGGGGTGCCCGGCCGCGACAAGAGCTGGCGTCTCTCTAGGGCTTTCAAAACGGTTGTGCTGGGTCGCGACGCCAGCATGATCGCGATCGCCTGAGCCTGCCTGCGCGCGCCGCGCGCGCAACAGACAAAAAACTTCAACTCCCGATCCAGCCAGCTTTGTCCCCTTTCACAGGCACCCACCTCTGGCACAAACTGTCGGCACCAGCCGTGCTTGCACTCGCGCGATTGCTGCCGCGCTCTAATAAGAGCCCTAGGCCTAACAGGCAGCCAGCTTTTGCCGCGTTTCAGGCATTACAAACCATGCGACTGCTGCAAAGCCGCGATCGCGAATGCGCGCCACTGTGCCCTTGAAACCTGAGCAACACAAAGCAGCGGCAGCAACAACAAAATGGCGCCACCCGCATCAGGGCTGACATCTGTTGCTGTTGCCGGCACTCGGAGCGGCTCTGCCTGGTATGAAAAGGTGGAGCAGATAGGGGAGGGGACGTACGGTCAGGCGAGTTGCTGCGTGGCACCGTTTGAAGTTGCTGCCTGCGCGTGCTTAACGCAAATAGCAAATAGCTGTGGTGTTGCCAGCAGTTGTCACCCAAATCGACAGGCACGCGGCCTACGCATTCACAGACTCGCTTCTTGCAACCGTGCGGCCGTGTGGTGGCACAAAAGAGTGCAGCCTAGTGTTTCAGCCATGTTGCCGCTCGTGACGCATTGCTGTCGTTGCCGCTGCTTCTCAGGTGTACCGTGCACGCCACCGAGTGACGGGGGCCGTCGTTGCCCTGAAAAAGATCCGTGTACACAATGACCACATGGGTGAGTAAGGAAAGACCGCTGCATTCGCCGCCTCGGGCCAGGCTATGCTGTCGCTGCCACAGTGCAGGCCCACAAACAGATGCGCACACACCTGCACAAGCATGCCTGCAGCATGTCCCACGCACATTTCCTGCTGCTCACATCACGCAGCGGCGCCAAACCTCGGCATCAGCACCCAAGCACTTGTTGCTTTCTTGCAACTGCTGGCCCTCACAAGCTGCAGGACGCTCCACTCCATCCTGCTGCTGGTGCTGCTGCCGCGCCGCTGCAGGCCTGCCATTGACGGCAATCCGCGAAATAAAAATCCTGAAGGAGCTGTCCCACCCCAACATGGTGCGGCTGCTGGAGGTGGTGACCTCAGGAGGGCAGGAGGAGGACGATGATGATGACCCTCCTGCTGCTGGTGGTGGTGCTGGCGGCGGCGGCGGTGGCTCTGCTGGTGGCGGTGCAGCTGGAGCTTCTGCTGGCGCAGGTGCTGCCGGTCCTGCTCGCCGCACAGACAGGCAGAGGCGGGGCAGGTGAGTAGTGGAGCTGATGTAGAGGAACATGTAGGATGTCGTAGCAGTGGATGTTGGACAATTATGGTTGGCGTGGCGAAGGCCACATCCGCTGCTGCTTGTCACACAAGGTCGTGCCGTGAATGGTCGCTGCAGTGTGTAGTACTACGTCTGTCCATGACGTATGGTGCAAAGCATGTGAAGCATGGCTATGACGTTGCACTACGTGGAGTGGTTGACATGTGCCGCTGTTATGGAGCCATGCACCAACCTCTGTAATTGCGCAGCATCAGACGTGGTGACTGGTGTACCACTCAGACTTCTTTTTATACTTTGCTGCTCATTGCAGTGTAATGTGGAACCTGGCTATGCTGGGGCCACTGGTATTGTGTGCTGTAGCAACAACTACCGCCAATCATGGGGTCTAAGAAACCCCTTCCTACTGAATGCCAGCCATCGGACCCCTTAGATACGGGTTCTCATAAATGTATGTACTTCTAGGGTACACGTAACACAGGAACTGGTATCTTTTGCGGCAGACGTAGTTTCTTCACACGCATGGCACAAACATAGCTGGGTCGCAGTTGCGTGGCAGGGGGCCATGGCTGGCGCTGGTGGTGGCAGCAATGGAGCAGGCGACCGCGCTGCACCCCCCGGGGGGGAGCGGGTAGCCCACTGAGTGCAACAGCTGCTGATGGTGCGGGCAGCCCGCCAGGGACCCCTGAGTTCCTACACAGCGCGGGCTGTGACCTACAGGTTATGGCAGCTGCTGTGCTTCCTGCCAATCGCTAGGCAAGGGCCACGCAAGCTCATATTGTTCTTACCTCTACAAAAGGGTTTCTTTACCCCCGAAAGCAGGGAATCCCAGGCGTTAGAAAAAGGCTTCTGGTACTACAGTAGAATTGTGTTTTTTTGATGTCACTCCAAGGGGGTAACTTATGTGGCAAAGTGAGGTTACACACATGCCTGTGCTGACCCTATAAGATAGAGGTTCATCATATGGTATATACAAAACTCTTCAAGTGGGTATGGTAGTTTCTTGCACAAAGGGGGTTTCTTATACCCTGTGATTTTCGGCAGTTGCCAGGTGTGCAGCAGCAAAGATGGATGGTATAGCGCATCAGGCAGGCAAAATAACTGATCAGCTGGGGACAGGCCATTACTATGCCATGACTGGCGTGGCTACCCTTTTTTGTGGTACTTGCACTTCCTGTACACGCTGCCTTGCAATAACAGCGGCAAGGGCTCACAAACTAGTGGTGAAGTGCCATGTACTTCATGTATGGTGTATGCTGGCTCGTGTGCTGGCGTCAGGTGAATGGGCTTCTTGAAAGGAGGCAGGCACTTTCACTGTTATGCAGTGAGTGGTACTGCTTGTTCCGAATCAGGCACTCCATTGGCGCGCTCTGCTACCCTGCCTGTGGGGCACTGTTTGCCCCCAAGTTAACACTGGAGTGTTGCCTCAAATACCATGGGAATGACAACAACAAAATACTGTTGCGGCTTGCTCACACCCATCCCCTGGTACGGGCAGTTTGCAGCAACCAGGCGCAACCACGCGTCGTGTTGCACAACTGGAGCTCAACGTGGTACGTTTAGCTGTAGTTCGTATGCACAAGCCTACACATTCATGACACTACGCATGACCGCACCTCATTGCCCAGCGTGCACCTGATCTGTCGATCCATGACCGGCTGTCAAGCCACCATGCCTTTGGCCGTTAGCTTGGCTCGTTACAACTACTAGTAGTACTTTGTTTCGTCCGTCTGTGACTCTGCTCCGCTGCCGCTCAGTATCATGTGGGTGCATGTTCCTGTCTCTTGTGGATGGCATGGTTGTGTGTGGCACTTGCAGCCTCTTTCTGGTTCTGGAGTACCTGGACCATGACCTGGCGGGCCTGCTTGACCTGCGCTACTCCTTCTCAGCTCAGGCCATCAAATTCATCATCAAGCAGCTGCTGGAGGTGAGTGCAGAGCAGCACAACCGCAGCACTGCCCACCGCCACTGGTGTGAGGCAATCGCTGAAGCGCCTCTTGCAGGTGCACCTCATATGTGCGCCATTTGACAGCTGCAAAGTCTGGTGCGGCACAGGCAGCGGCGGGAATGACCCCAGCATGTCATGTTGAAGTCCCGCTTATCCGGGTACCTGACTGCGCGTGTTGCTTCCCCCTGTGGCAGAACACTTCCCAGGAAGCAGCATATGTGGAGCACATGCCTGTGTGGGAGTCCATGCTGCGTGCCCACGGCTAAACATGTCAGCACCGTCCCTGCGGCAGCGCAGGTGATGCAGCACCTGCACGAGCACCGCTACGTCCACCGCGACATCAAGTGCAGCAACCTGCTGCTGGACAACCACCACCGCCTCAAGCTGGCCGACTTTGGTCTGGCAAGGCGCCTGTGCGAGGACGCGGATACGCCACTCACAAACCGCGTCATCACGCTGTGGTACCGCCCGCCGGAGCTGCTGCTGGGGGCCTGCAGGCAAGCTGCCGGAGCGCCGCAGTTGGCACTGCAGCGGCGGTGGGGGCTGCAGCTTCCTTGCTGTGGTTGGTGGCGGCAGTTGTGGTGCCTGGCACTGTGTTGCAGACAGCACCTGTTGGCGCGCCGTTGGCAGCAGCTGAGACTGTCCCTTGTTCGGAGGCCTTACTTCATGAGCAAAGACAGCGATTGAACTGTGCATGGGCGATGCTTGTTGGACTGCCCACTTCCTGAGAGAGAAGAACTGCCCTGCATTTGTTGCGATGCTGGTGCTGCAAGTGCAGGTATGGCCCTCCGGTGGACATGTGGGGGGTGGGCTGCATACTGGCGGAGCTGATACTAGGGCGTCCGCTGCTGCCTGGCAAGCAGGTCAGCCCGTGCCACGGCTACAGGCTGCCAGCGCTCTGCTCTCGCCCTCTTCACTGACCGCATGCATACTGCCTACGGTTGTGTGTTGTTGTGCCGCAGTCACCACAGCATTACCCCTCTACATCACCAGGTGCCTAGAGTTGCTGCTGCCACACATCCGCCATGCGCCAGTGACCAGTCCCATTTGCACAGCGCCATTCCACTACTGACGCAACTGGCCCTGCCGCACAAGACAGCTCAGGTGCTCATTTGCTACCCCATGCATGCGTGAAGCAGGAGACGGAGCAGCTGGAGCTGATTTTCAAGGTTGTGGGCACCCCCACAGAGCAGACCTGGCCCGGACACACGGAGCTGCCACTGTGGGGACAGGTCACTCCTGCCACTTTCTTCCCCAGCGAGCTCAAGTTGTACCTGCAAGACAGTGCGAGAAAGGTGAGCGCGCTCAGCCCTGCCGTGCATGGCACTGGACAGCAGCAGCGCCGGCCTCCATATTCCTTGGCTGAGGACAGTGTGCGATTGGTTTGCCATCCAACCGCAATGCAGTGTGGTTCGCACATGACACCCTTGCGGCACAGTCCAGGTCCAACAGCTTGGCTTCTGCTGTGGCTGCTGCCAGCTCCACCTGCTGCCCGGGCTGACAGCCCTTGCTGTGGTGCCAACTCCACCCATGCCGCCGCCATGCCTGCACCCGCGTGCATTTGCCGCCAAAACACGACGGCTCACCGGCACGGCAGGCGGGCGCGCACGCGCTCATGTCACCAGACGCCGTGGACCTGATTGTAAGGCTGGTGGCGCTGGACCCGCAGCGGCGCATGAGTGCCAAGACTGCACTGGAGAGCAGGTGGGGGGCACATGTGCCACGGCAACCCGTTTCTTATCTGCACGGCAGGCACTGTGAGGGTGCTTGCGCCTGTGTATTGTGCGCACACAGGGGCGCCGTGCACAGCAGCTGGGAGTGCAGTGAGTCGCTCTCTGCGTGCGCTGACATGGGTGCTGGCAGGTGCCATGCCCAAGAGCACACCGGAAGCTCTAGCTTGGTGATGACTTAGAAGTATTATATCCGTGATTGCGCGGGGGATGACAACACATGCAGCTGACGTGTGCTTGGGGCGCACATGCTGCACGGCTACACCGATGTTGCGGCAGTTGCAACGAGCCACTGCAAAGTACCTGGCGTGTCTGGAACCGTTGTCCAGCGCAAGAACTCAAGCCATGGGTCAGGTGCGCGTTGGCTTGTGCCCTCACATTTCGTGCTTTCGTACTACAGCAGAAGTATGATGTGATTGACAAGGTTGCAATGCTGTGCTAGTGCCGGGGCATACATTGCGGCGACCCATTGACCCAGCTCCTCGAAGGGGACAGGGCATGGTATACTTCGAGTAAATACTTCAAAAGTTTACTGAAGTGAATTGCTACTGATTTACTGTTGATGGGGCGTCATGCGCGCAGGTACTTCATCACACCACCGCGGTGCCCAGAGGACTACCGCGAGCTGGGCCCTCTGCAAACGCCTTCAGGGGGGTCTTATCACGAGTTCCAAACGAAGCGGCGAAAAAAGGAGGAACTCAAGGTGCGTGCTCTGGCTCATTGCCGCCGACTGCAAGTGCCGCGCACAGCTTAACGGCAGTGCTGATGCTGCGGACGAAGCCAGGCCATGGCACGAGCCCTGACCTGGCTGCAGCCAGCAGTCACAGTGTGCGTGCGCTCCACTGTCCCGTTGCTACGTTTGCCCCATGTGAAAGAGCTGCGTGCACCAACAAAAACAGCACCTGCGCGCCCACTACAGCGCATGCACATCCCATCCGCACTGCACCTGCGTGCAGATGCGGCAGGAGGCTGGCGCAGGCGCGGACACGGCCAGCACGAGTGGGGCCCTGGCATCGCCGCCCCCTCTGCCGCGCAGTGCCTCCGAGCTGGCATCTGCGCCCTCGTCGGTGCTGTCTGCCTACAGCGCCGCGGGTGTGGCCGCGCGACAACACGATATGGTACATCAGCGTGCTGGCAGTCGCATGCGGTCGCAGGCCGGCTGCCCCAGGGCGCAGCCATTCACCGCTGCGGCGCCGCTCTGGCGTTTGTACCGCCCATCGCAGTAAACTTCCACCTGCCTGCCCCCTGACCTGACACATCAGCATTGCGTTTGTTGGAAGAGTGCTGACTTCGGTGTGGCACAGCGTCAGCACTGTGCCCTTACGCCTGGCGCCTGCCATGCCCCCCACGACTGTTGCCTGCTGACCGTGTGCTTTGGCGCAGGATGCGCCTGCGGTGGCACAGCTCGGTGCGGCGCCTGGCGGTGGTTTTGAGGAAGTGGACATGGACGTTGTGATGGAGCTGGATGACAGCACAAGCCACGACGTCGAGGAAAAAGGCACAGCGCATGGCGGCGGCGGCAATGGGGCCACTACCAGCTTCAATGGCAACAGCGCACACATGGGCGCCGCGGCACCAGTGTCAGTGCCGGCAGCGCACAAGCTGGAGAGGTCAGCCACAACTGCTTCCTGTTATGCTCAGCAGTCAGCGGCCGCGTTGTTTTCTTGACGCCAGAGCAGAGTGTGTGCGCAGTTGTGCTGGTGGTTCGGGTGCTGCAGCTGCAGCCATGCTGTCGCAGTGGTGCCAACGCTTGCTGCTGAATATCATCACGACCAGTAACCAACATCAGCCGTTATGCTCGTTAAGGCCGCCAACCACCTGCAGCTGCCAGCCCCACCCCCACAGCGCACGCCACTCACCGCCTCTGCCCCCGCCCCCACTGCCCGCCATCCCTCCACCAGAACGCCTGACGCGTTGCAGCAGCCCAGCAGCACGCTGCAGCAGCTGCCGGCGGCCGTAGTCGCTGCCCTGCAGGCGCCCACGCCCAAGGAGCCCAAGCGCCTGGCATCACCACCGCGGCACAGCGAAGGCGCCGGTTCCCGTAGCAGCCGCGACAAGGACAGGGGGGGGTCCAGGGAGCGGGGGGGTGCGAGGCGGCAGGGGGATGACCGCGGCGGCGGCAGCGCCAGGCCCGGGTAAGGGAGAGTAGCGGTGTGTGCAGTGGTGCCCGTGGCGTCGCAGTTGGTGTGTTGTCATGCAGAAGCTGGGGGCATTGGAAGGCTTGTGGCACGGTTGGTCGTGACTGCACCTCGTAACAGCTGCTGGCGCCTGCGGTCTGCACTGGTACGCCTGCACCTGCTTGCTCCTTCGGTTTCACTCTGGCGCTGATGGCAGCAGGCAGCATGCACCGCACCCAGATTTCGATGGTATCGTAACACGTGTGCTGCCGCCGGCGCTCCTGTGCTGGCATCTGTGCCACTGCAGCAGCAGCAGCAAGGTGGCAAGGCAGGACGTGCAGGGCACTGCGGGCAGCAGCAGCCGCGGGGAGCGGCAGTCCAGTGACGCCAGCAGAGACGGTGCGGACAGCAGCCGCGGCGGCCGCGATACGGAAGTGCGCCGCCGAGGGGGGAGGGCCAGAGACAGGTGTGGCACGCGAGCGGCGCTGTGGCATTACAGCTCAACACCTGGACGTGCCCAGCCAGATTGCTGCTTTGCTGGTGATGGGCCGTGCATGCAGCGCCCGACTTTGCCGCAACCGGCGCCACACAGTGCACGCACAAGCCTTGTCGTACTCCTTTCCTGCACGCCACTTGGTGTTCAGGCTGCTCAACCCGTGTGGAGTTGCCTGTTCATACACACCTTAACAGCTACACATTATGTGCTCTCATGTGCGTCACGCCTTCCTCTCTCCCATCGCCGCAGCTCCCGCTCCCCCTACACGAGCCGCTCCCCACACGCGCGCCGCAACCCCCACGCCGACACAGACTCGCGCCGCCGCAGCGCGCGCGACAGCGGCGGCACCAACCACACCTACAGCACCGAGCGCGCCTACTCAGACTCCTCGCGACGCCACGCAGACGGCGGCAGCAGCTCACGCAACGGTGGCGGCGGCGGCTCCTGGGATGGGCGCTCTGGCAGCGGCGCCGGCGGCCGGCGGCCGTTCAACGACCCCGCACCCCTGGACAAGTGGAACAATCTCAAGACGCAGCGGACGGGCGTGGACAGGAGCGACCAGCGCGCTGGCTGCAGCAGCCGGGGCAGCGGCGGCGGCGGCGACTCCTGGCGGCGGGATGGGCGCAGCGGCGGCGGCAGCGGAGGCTACGCCTCTGCGCGCAGAGACACGTACCGGGAGCGGGAGCGGGAGCGAGAGCGGGACCACTCTGGGGGGCGGGACAGAGACCGGGGCAGGGAGCGTGACCGTAGCAGCGACGGCGGGGGGGGGCGCAGCCGCGGGCGTGCATACAGCCGCGGTGACAGCTAGTCATGCCGACTGTTCATGTTTGCTGTGAGGTGCGCTGTGTGTGCCACCAGTGGCGCTGCTACTTGCTGGCGCTTTGTGGCGGTGGGCGGGCTTTGGACGCATGTTGTGCCGCAGGCCAGTGGGCAGGCGGCGTTGAGTGATGTGGGCGCTGCATGAGGCATCCAGGCACGTTCCAGCGGGCTGGCAGGAAGGATTTGAAGACAGAAGCAGCAGGACTTGCCAGCAAAAATGTGTTGAATGTAACTTGATTCTTGCTCGCTTAGGCTTTGACAAACCATTGGCAGTCAGTTGTGAGAGGCGTCAGCGGCAATTCCTGTAGTGCTTCCTCATTCACTAGAGCGCCACAGCGGTGGCGTCAGGGTGGCGCAGGTGCTCGCGGTGGCCCCCCAGGCGGACGCCACCTTCCCGCACATACCCGGGCACTGGCGGCGGGCGCGGCTGTGGGCGCGACACCTGGCATGGTCTTTAGTGCCACCGCCGGGCGGCGCTCTCGCTGCACCAGGACACGGCGGCGGCGCTGGCGCTGCAGCGCGCCGTCGACGCCGTTGAGAGCGAGGATACCTGGCTGGAGGGGCTGGCGCGGTGGCGAAGCCAGGAATTGAGAGGTACCATGGCCTGCTTCCCGGCAGTCCCCTGTTATGACGTACACCTTCTTGTGAGCCCCCTGCACCGCCACTTGGGCTTGGAGCGCCCACTGCCCGGCGGCCTTTGTAAGCATTGTCGGCAGCCCCAGTTCAGCGCCCATGTGCAACGGTTCTCTACGGGCCCAACTCCACCCACCGCAAGGTGGTGGGAAGTTGCATAGCGCTGCGGTGGTCGGATGCTACGCTACGCGGAGCGCGCAAGGACACGGACAACACCTTCCGACATGGTGCCCAACACTTCATGGACGTGTACGTGCAGCGGCTGCGGCGGCGGGAGCAGTGGCGGCGGGTGCGGCACCAGCGGTGGGCGGCGCTGGTGCTGCAGCGGCGGC